>JASPKZ010004394.1:0-38384 GCA_030220185.1 Diploptera punctata | reverse complement strand
GAAAGAGAGAGACAGAGAGAGGGAAAAGAGAGAGAAAGAGAAGGAGAGAGAATGAGATAGAGAAAGAGAGAGAGAAAAAGAGAGAGAGAGTGAGTGAGAGAGAGAAAGAAAGAGAGAGATAGAGAGAGGGAAAAGAGAGATAAAGGGAGAGAAGGAGAAGGAGAATGAGATAGAGAAAGGGAGAGAGTGAGAAAGAGAGAAAAAACGAGAGAGAGATGGAGAGAGAGAATGGGAAAGAGAGAGAAAGAGAGGGGGAGAAAGAGATAGAGGGTAAAAAAGAGAGAGTAAAGAACGAGAGAGTAAAAAAGAAAGAGTTAAAAAAGAAAAGGACAAAGAGAATGAAAAAGAGAAAAAGAGGGTGAATGAGAGAAAAAGAAAAGAGAATGATAAGGATTAAGAGAGAATGGGAGAGATGAATGGGAGCGAGTGAGAGAGATAAGGAGAGAGAGAAGGGGAGAGAGAGAATGGGGTGAGAGAGAAAGAGAGAGAAGGGGTGAGAGAAAGAGAAGGGGAGAGTGAGAATGGGAGAGAGCGGGAGAATGGGAGAGAGCGGGAGAATGGGAGAGAGCGGGAGAATGGGAGAGAGAAGGGGAGAATGAGAGAAGGGGAGATAGAGAATGGGAGAGAGAGATAGAGAGAGAAGGGGGTGAGAGACACATGGACACACACGCAGGCACTCAGAAAGAGAGACAGAGACACACACGCATAGATGCAGACACACACAGAAACACGGACACACAAATAGAGAGACACAGACACACAGAAACACAGACACATACACAAAAACACACAGACACTCCCACACACACATACACACGCATACACAGACTCACACAGACGTACACACATACACACAGACACACAAATAGACACACAGACATACAGAAAAACTCACAGACACACCCACAAACACACACACAACATACACACAGACACATACACAGACTTACACAGACGTACACACAGACACATACACAGACTAACACAGACGTACACACAGACACATACACAGACTAACGCAGACGTACACACATACACACAGACATACAGAAACACCCACAAACACACAGTCACACACACACAGATACAACCACAAACAGAAACACACACAGAGACACACATAGACACACACACACACACACAGAAGACATACATCACACACACCCGCAATCATACACAGACACCAACAGACACACACACACACACACACATACAAACACAAAGACACACACAGACACACATACACACACATAAGTCTAGTGAATTATATAGTACGTTCCAAAATCCTGGGCCTAAAAAGTGAGGCACTGAAAACTATATACATCGGTGGAATTTTACCTCTCCTCGATATGAAACCACACCCTGCATTGGCAATTAAAGTAATCACAGAAAAAGAAAACACCCACAACTCAAGTCAGATATATTCAGACGGCAGCAAGATCAATGAAGGGGTAGGATCAGGGGGTGGCTATATATAAAGACAAAACTCTAATAAAACATGTTAATACAAACTAAATGAAAAATGCACCGACGACCAAGCCGATCAGCTAGCGATACTAAAAGCTCTGCAATCCTCGGAACGGGAGGGGAGAAAAGCCACCGTTTATACAGACAGTAACATCACATTAGACTCACTAAGAAATCACAAAATTCATTCATACTTGATTGAAGAAATCAGAAGACAAGTTTCATCCATGCAGCGGGAAAATTGGAAAATAAAGTTAAAATGGGCGAAGGCCTACATCGGGATCCAAGGGAACGAGATGGCGGACCAATTAGCTAAAAAAGCCGCAGCGAGCAGAGACTTAGAGGAGAGCTACAATTATATTCGTAAAAGTGTAGTGTTCAGTGAACTGTGGGAAACAAGTGTAAAAAACTGGCAAAATGAATGAGAAAGGACCACTAAGGACCAAGTTATCAAAATATTCTTTCCTACAATACAAGATAGGTTAAGAGTAAAACTCAAACTCACATATAACTTAACTACCATGCTAACAGGTCATGGAAATATCAGATTCTACCTCAATAAGCTCAAAATAATAGAAAATCCAAATTGTCCCTGCAGTGACAAAGTGCAATATATAGAACATCTATTACTAGAATGTCTATTATGAGACAAAGAGAGAGATAAACTTAAATCAGTAGTTTTAAGAAACCAGAATTGGCCAATCAAGAACAATGAACTCATTAACACTTATAGCAAAGCATTTTCAATATTTTCAAATCCAACTAAATTTGATACACTTTAGATTAAGTAAAACATAGAACAATAGTATTGTATATTGTTAACCATCTAGCTTTAAGTAAGATAATCTAATTAGTTAACACTGTTTAAATTTATAGTTATGTAATAACAACAACCAGCATTATAGTATTACTCCACGTAATGGAGCATGCAGTTGAATAAAGAAATTAAACAATATGTATATATCCAGTAGGCCTACTATGATAGCATATAATTTGTGCAGTCTAGATATTTACGGACTTCGTTTTGGTCCGAACACATTTAATATTATTCCTAGTCGTTTTTTAATAATCAAATTTAAACTTGAAGTGTCCTCCTCTAACTGATTTTTAAATTGTTTTTGGAAAAAACTTTACTAATAACTAGGTAAAATAATATGTGAGTTTTAAGCAGTGTTTATAAAAATGTCAGGTAGTCACAACCGTTCCAATAGCAAATATCTAATGTAAAATTTCCTTCTGAGATTTTTCATTCTATCTTAATCTCCTGCATCTTTTAACTCAGGTAATAAATCCAAATTCACAGCTCAAACAAATTATATATTAAATAGCACGAGATTTGCTCTAAAGATTTATTGAAATTGTCAAATATGTATAAGTGGAAATGCTCACCTGCTGCCGACGTGGCTACTGTAGCATATGGTACCGCAAATTCAGCCTCCCGGTGCACGGGGATCCAAAGAGCCGGCAAAATATATGTACATATATTTTTTTACTTTTCATTAGAGGGGAAAAATATGAACAGGTTACTACAAAAGTAGATGAGGTAACAATCTGCCGAAGACATTATCATACGCCCGACTTCAGCCACACTTTCAGACTTTCAGACTTTGAGTGATCGAGAGTCGCCAACACCATGGGTACAAGAAATAATGAGAACAAGAGGACTGGAGGTTATGGGGTTGTTATAAAAGCGCTTTAATATTTAAAGGGAAATTAATGGAATTAATTAGTTACAGCAACTGATAATTATTATAAAACAAATCCTTGGGTTTTAAAAGAAACTATTTTAAATTTTAGAAAGAGAGAGACATTTATTTGAAATAATAATGAACACATTTAGATGATATTTTGAAAAGTGGAAGCTAAATTAACTAATATGCTAAACTCCAGAATAATACTTTCACTCTCCTTTTAAAACCTTGGGAATATCATTGAAGTAAACAGATTGAAAATATATATGTAGGGGATGGTGGACATCATGGTGTGTGTGGGAGTGTGATGGAAGGTGGTAGTAGTACCATCATGTAAGTAGATCTCTATAATCATACATCTTTTTTAATACTTCCATAATGTTTTAGTTTCAAAATTACGACGAATACCTAAATTACATATAACAGTATTCTTGCACGTAGCTTCGAAATTGAAGATTTTTTTGATTAGGCCTAAATGTGAACTATTAAACTTCTGAACTTATAAATTATTAAAATATTTGCAAGCATGATATTTACGGCAAAGAACAAAATTACAATTTGAAAAAGTCTAATTATTAACGCTGTTACTCTCTCAAATTAAGAGTTAGATTCCCGAATATGTTATGTTTTTTAAATGCTCCTCACTTCCTAGAGATTAACTTAGCTCAAAAATGTGTCATTGTCAAAAATTAATGTTAAATCTTATGTAAACTTGATACTTCAGTAGTTATACTAATAAAATGTTAAAAATCAGTAGCGACATTAACAGTACTGCTGTCCTCTTGTTTACGAAACAGTAAAACCAGTAGCCGCCACCGCTCCCGAAAAATAGAGTTCACCCTAATTTAGTCTGATTTATAACTAAAGATTTATGCCTTAAGTATTAACCTAAGCCTCGCTACCATAATAGTCAAAGAATCCCCCCTAATTGTACTGTAAGCAAATATATAAAACCCCCGAAGAACGACCCCAAATTGCTACAGGGGTGGAAGAATAAAGACGAATGTACAAGGAAAATACAACTTTAAGCACAGGAAGATATGTAAACATTAAAAATCTGTGAATAAATAAATTATAATAATTATTATTATTTTCTAAATAAATACTCGTATCTATGATTATACATTAATATATTACCGAAGTATCTCGCACACAAGTTGTTTCTTAAAATCGATTACTAATATTTGCACCTAACAACTAATTTAAAAGTCCTCGCAACAATTATGCAGAGTCAGATATTCCTATACACTTATAATTTCTTATCTTACGCATGTAGAGAAATTTGTTACGCAAAGAGTAACTTCCAGATTTATTTTTCACATTGGGCATCATTGTGCAGTGATCTTCGTTTCCAACGCCACCCCTAGAATAAGAAAAAAAAATTCTTAGTAGTTTTTTTTTTCTTTAAAGATATCAGGTGTTGAAGAATAGCATGCATAACAACATAACGACGCGTTTCTGTATAGAATTGTCACAAAAATATTACACAATTCTTTACTATAAAATGTGTGTTTAAAATTAGAAGACGTACGTAATATCCAGCAAATAAAAAAATGTACACATAGAAAAAAAAAAGAATGAGCGGCTTCAAAATGCAGAATCCCTGCTCTTATGACCCACTGCGCATGCTCGAAGAGCTTAGAGCTGTGTTTCACGAGGTAACGCATTGTTAAGTGTTTCAAAAACACTGTATTTGGTTTTAATGGTCATAAATAGTTAAAGATCAATGAAGGAGACATATTTCTAGATGTTTACGATTTTCGACGTTTGCAATATTACTCAAATTACGATATTTCAAATAAAGTTCAACTCTCATGCATTGCGTAAAACTAAACAAGACAACCAAGATTTAGGAGACTAGTATCCGACGTGCGAGTAGCGTAAATCGTTAAACCAATTACTAGAAAATTAAATATACATGAGAGCCAAGCTTCAAATCCCTCGACAATGACTTTTTTGTCGTTGATTGGTATTTCTGCAAAAATCATCCTATAACATTTAATTGCCACGTAATTTACATCCACTTTACACTTTATTAGGTAAACTCTATAACACTATTTACCTACCGGTATAAATTTAATTGTGTATGCAGTACCACGTGTGAATAATAATGTCATAAATATATGTAATATAAGTTAATATAACGTCATATATTTGTGTATTTATTTATTGCGCATTAGTGAGGAAAACGTTTCACCCGTTAATTTAAATGTTTGGTTCATATAGGTCAGATCCAGCCTAATATTAGCCCATATATATATATATATATATATATATAAGGCACTGAGCTAAGCGTTCGTTGGCTTGTACTTTGAATAATGCTTTTCAGTGTAGGAAAGGGAACGTATTGTAGCTCTACTGTGTAATTAGTTTACTCGTGAATCGCGCGTTAAAACTTGAAATGTTCGAGATCAAGAGTCCGCACATTTTTTTTTTGTAAATGTACATAGAGCTGATAATGTGTTTGTTTTATAATCTCTGACTTTATATGTTGTATAATACTTACAGAATTTTGTGATGAGAGGAAATAATGTAGATACATTTTCCATTAATGTTATTTTGAGCGTATTTTCAAATTCTTAAGTCTTACAGATCCTATGTTTAACTTCAAATCAATTGTTTTTAAGTAACTGGGTTCTTACAGTTCAGAGAGTAAATCCTTATATGCTGTGTAATATCACTTTCATTACATGTTTATTGAAAATTAAAATGAGGAAATAAAAACATTTGCTTGTTTTAATAAGTTATTAATGTATAAATATTACATGTTTATTATTTTAATTGTTCAAAGACGTTTTAATTGCTAATAGCACAGTCACTAACTTTAATCTATTTGAAACTTATCCGTAGATAGGCGTGTGTGTTGCGTTTTGTAGGACTGGTCCGTCGCCGTGGCGTAGTCGGTTGAGTCCCTACCTTCCACTCCGGCGACCCGGGTTCGATTCCCGGCGGGCTAGGGGATTTTAAATTTCCACCTTGGGTCTGGCTGTGTGTCCTGTCTTGTGTTTGTATGTGTGAATAAGGTAAAAAAAAAAGGTTAACAAAGGTAAAACAAAAAGGAACAACAGTGCAAACGAAAGAAAATGACAAAGAAAGAAATTTAAAAAAAGTAGGTCTCAGAAGGAAACAAAATACATCGCTCTGCATATGACTCTAAGTTTAACATGTACTATGACTGTTACAGGCTGATATTGGCAGAAGATGTTAGGAAACATGAAACTGAAACAACAGTACTGAGAACTGTTAACATATTGTTTTCTTGAAATGAATGGCTATATATATATATATACAGTTTATGTCATGCTTCAATACCGCCTCAAGGAAAGAGATATTTGGGATGTCCTAGAAAAAGGAAAAAGGAAAAAAATCAGTTTTGGCATGTCAAATCTTAACTGGCCATGACCTCCTTGCAGAACATCTACACCGACTTAGCATCTTTCCATCACATGATTGTATTTTGTGTTGTGATAGCGACAGTGTCATGAACTAGAACCTTATGGAACTAAGTACTGCTTTGAAAACCTCCAATTTAATCTGATGGCGAATTATAATGGAAAGTTTACTGAAAAGTGACTTTGCTCCTAATGTCAGGGCGTTAAATTATATACATTTATAACGTTACTGTGACACTGAATACAGTGTGTTGTGCAATAAAAGTTGTAAAGATTTATTTTTCCAATAATCTTGATTTATGTTAAAGATAAAATCTGTAATATTAAGAACGACATATTTTATTATAGTTTAAATACTGTTCTACTATAATGCACACATTATTCTTAACTCGAGTAATATTGTAAGAAACTACGTTTATCAGTAATTATTTTAGGGATTTTGCTATAAGCATTTTAAGGTTTAGAGTTTTCAAGTGCTGCAAATTGGCGATATTACAGCAGATGAGAATGAAGCATTCCATCAAGTTTTCTTCATGCACTTCGATTGGGATGCTCTGTAAATTGGCGAAGAAAACGGATACTAATTATTTATTTGAAGTCCTGCTAGTGTTTACCACAATGTCTTGCACGTAAAATTATCTTCTGTAATGATCCAATAAACACTAGAACATAATAGTACACAGTAAATATATTATTTACACTTACTTAGATTACAGAGTTAGAATAATTTTAAAATGTTAATTTATGTAATTTATCGTATTTAACAAGTCTAATAATGTAATGTATATTTTAACTTACGATATAATAAAATTTCCATTTTGCCTTCAAAAGACTGCTGGATACACACTAGTAGATCATAAAAATCAAGACATATTTGAAAAATTACATATTGAACTTTAGAAAACAAAATGTCTGATAATAAATAGAATCTGGATATTTATGTAATATTAATCTATAAATATGTAGTGAAAATATTCAAAATGCGAAATAACACACTTTTATTGTAAAGAATCAAAATTTATGTTTTAACAAAACTAATGTGCTATTTCTTTGTCTGCAGAAAGGTCTGTATAAATTTATCAAAATTACACAAGAATATGGATTGAAGATATCTGCAGAGAAATAAAAAATTATGACATTTCAAGGTGTAGATCCAGTCAGAAATAAAATTGTACTTGACAATACAATTTTGGAGCAGGTGCATAATTTTACATATCTAGGATGCAATATATCATATGAAGAAGAAAATGATGTAAATGCAAAAAATATCAATTTTTTAAAGAATTTAGGTTTAATAAATTCTATATTCAAGCCACAGTTAGTCCAAAAACATTCAAGGCTAAAAGTGTATAAAACACTGGCTCTTCCAACTCTTTTGTATGGTAGTGAAGTATGGACATTGAAACAGAAGGATATACAGAGACTTAGATCTGCTGAAATGAGATACCTTCGGGATACCTGCAGGATACACACTACTAGATCAAAAAAAAAGAAAAGAAAAAAGAAGACATCTTAGACGAATTACACATGGAAACTTTAGAAAACAAAATTTCTGATTATAAGTCAAGATGGATGCAACATGTTCATCGAATGGAATATCACAGAATACCCAAACAAATGTTAAGATATCAACCTGCAGGAAGAAGAAGACCAGGACGTCCGCTCAAAAGACTTCTGGATGGTGTTTCTCTTGAGGACGAAACAGGTTAACAAATGGCCTAAATTCGTGAATGTACTATGATGATGATGATGATGATGATGATAAAGCTTTGTATTATTATTGTATATTTTTGTAATAAAATTCACCAATTTTATAAAACGTTGAGATTAATATATTTATACTACCGATGATAATTAACAAGCAATCCAGAAGAATCTTCGTGTAAAAGGTATAATGAATGTATTTTAGACGTAGGTCCTGAACCTAAATTAAGATATATAGTCCCTAATTTTGCAAAATATATATATAATAGAAGACAGCGGAATATATAACTTACAAAAATATGTATATTAGAAGATAGCGGGATATATAACTTTACAGTTATTTTCACATACATTTACTTATTTTTTATATGTTTAAATTATTTATGAACAAGTCTCAAAATACAGTAGTTACAGTTATCTTGCACTTAAACAAATTATCTGTTGCATAGTGTACAAGGTGTATAGGCCAACAACACTATTTTACCATCTGTGATAAGAAGGCATCATCGATAGTTATCCATGATCAATATTTCCGATTATTTTTAAATCCTGGGGAGCTAGGGTTTAAATGTCATCTGGATGTAACCAATCTGTCTACCGAGTACGACTCTTATAGATTTCACACTAATATCGGTCATTTTTTTACTTTCTATTTTGTTTACCACTTGCCACCCTCACCCTCCAAGGAAGACTAGATGTCAAATGTTCGGATGACAATAATCAAATTATCGACTACAAAGACCATAGATTGGACACTATTCTCGGCCCGTTTTTATTATTTATTTTTCTTCCCATCTCGCTCCCTCTTAGCGACATTTCATAGAAAAAGTTGGGCTTAAATTTAATCGGTTTCGACAGTAGCATCGGTCGTATTACATTGTTCTCACATGTCATATACCTAGAGGTGCTAGGGGTCTCTAACCGATCATAGTAGGCCTATACTTTCCAAATGTAGGTCATGTCCGTTCAAACATTAAACCATGCATTTTTAACAAACGTCAAACTTTCGCATTTCTAATTACTCAAATTTCTAATAAGAAATCTGCTTTGTTTATTCTTCCGTCATTGACTGATCTATCTGTTGTATTTTATTATAATACCATATTTAATATTTCACCTTTTAAAGTAAATTAAGGAATATATTTTGATAAAACACAGAATATATCTGGAAGTAGGTTACGGCACAAAAGTGTACATGCGAATTTCTAGATAAGTTTGCTTTTAAAATGAAACTTAGCAGCAGAAATGAAATATTTAGGATTTGTGGCATAATATACTTTACTTACTTACTCACTGGCACTATCGAATCGGTAGGTTCATGGCCGCGCGGACATAAGCCCTCCATACATCCCTATCCTGAGCCAATGCTTTCCAATTATTCCCTGTATAATCTACATCCCTCAAATCATAGTTAATGTTGTTCTCCCACCTCATTCTTGGTCTACCAACTGGGCGTTTTGCCTCTGACTTTCCTATAAGAAGCTTCCATGCACATCTTTCATTCCCCAATGCGCAACATGTCCTGCCCATCGCAGTCTACGAGACTTAAGTGTTCTTATTATATCTGGCTTCCTATAAAGACCATGTAGTTCATTGTTATGTAGTTTTCTCCATTCACCTGTCTGTTTATCTCTCTTTGGTCCAAAAATTTTCCTAAGAAACTTTATTCTCAAAAAATTGTAATCTCATTTCCTCCCTTAAAGTAAGAGTCCATGTTTCGCACCCATATAATATAACTGGTAGAATAATAGTTTTTTATATTTTCAGTTTAACGTTTTTTGAAAAGAGTTGAGACATCAAAAATCTCTGTAATGCATAATAGCACGCATTTCCAGAATTGAGCCTATGTGTAATTTCTTTGTACGTCTCATTCCTATTTGTGATTATTGTTCCTAGGTATTTGAATTCAGCCACTTCCTCAAAATTTCCCTTATTTGTCATTAGCTGTCCATTTCCATTATATAATGTATTTCTATGTGTGACCATATATTTAGTTTTATTGATATTTACTTCTAGTCCTAATCCCTTAGTTTCATTCAATAGTGTGTGTGTGTTGTCCTTTAGTATCTCCTCGCTGTCGGCCGATGGTACTACATCATCAGCATAAACTAACAGCTTAATAATACCATTGGCTTGTAGGCCTTCCTCATCCTCCAAAGATTTGATGGCATGCTCTAGTACAAAATTAAATAGTAGAGGAGATAGTACATCTCCTTGCTTCAACCCATTCTGGATTTCAAAGGTGTCCGAAAAACTGTTTGCCTACACGCACCCTTCTCTTTGTGCCATTTAGACACATTCGCATAAGTCTAACTAACTTTTTAGGAATTCTGAACTCCAACAGGATACTATATAACTTCTTCCTGTTAATTGAATCATATGTTTTTTTGAAGTCTACATACAGTTGATGTACAGTACCATTATATTCCCATTTCTTTTCTAAAATTTGTCTTATACTAAAAATCTGATCTGTTGCAGACCTGTTTCTTCTAAATCCACATTGATGATCCTCCTAGAATGTTATCAATATAGGGAGTAAGTCTGCTTACTAATACATTTGTTAGAATTTTGTACGAAGTTGAAAGTAATGAGATGCCCCTGTAGTTGTTGCAATCAGTTTTATCTCCTTTCATATAAATTGGTACGATAATTGATTCTTTCCATTCATCCTGAAGAGCTTCTTTTTCCCAAATCATACTAAGCAACTGGCGTATCTTGTCCATCAATTTTTCTCCCTCTGATTTGATCAGTTCTGCTGGGATCTCATCTGCACCTGATGCTTTATACATCTTCAGTTTTTCTATCGCCATTTCAACCTCTAATGCACTTGGTTCTGCGACTAGCAGTTCTGCTGTCTGTAACTTATCCTCTTCAATGTCCTGTTCTGTATGTACATTTAATAGCTAATTAAAGTAACTTTTCCATCTATTTAATATACTCCTGGAATCTGCAATCATTTCCCCATTTTCATTCCGAATTATGTTTGTTCTAGCCTGAAACCCTTTCTTCTCTATCCTAATTCCCTGATATAAATCTCTAATGTTCCTATTTTTTGCATTCATTTCAAGATCATTAATCTTCTCTCTCAGATATTCCCTCTTTTTACTCTTTAGTAGTCTGGTGGTTTCCCGTCTAATACTGCCCAATTGCTCTAAATTATACCTAATTTGGCTCGTGTAACAATATCATTCTTGCTAGCTTTCTTTTCTTTACAATGTCGTCACATCCCTCATCAAACCATTTCTTGTTTTCCCTCTTTTTTAAATAACCAATGCTTTCTGATGCTGACAAGTTAATAGTTTCTCTTATAGCCTCCCATTCTTTATTTATATCAGTTTCTTCTTCGTTTGCCACATTGTCATCTAAAGATTCCAGTACTTCAAATCTATTAGTAATTTTGATTTGGTATTCTTGCCGCATTTTATCATTTTTTAAGTTTTTTAATTCAAATTTTTCAGAATCATCTTTAGCGTTTGTTCCTTTCATAAGCGATAGCCGTTGTCTGATTTTCACCCTGACCAGATGATGATCCGAATTGCAGACTGTCCCTCTAACTGATCTAACATCGATGATGCTACTGTGCCAGCGTTTGTCCACTAATACATGATCTATCTGGTTCCGAGTTTCTCCATCTGGAGACGTCCAGGTGTATCTATGAATATCCTTATGCTGAAATGTTGTGCTCTTAACAATGAGATTCTTTGATGTGGCAAATGTGACTAATCAAACCCCGTTGTCGTTACGATCTTCACGAAGACTGAATCTGCCTATTGTTTGTTAGAATATATCTTCCCGCCCCACTTTTGTATTAAAATCTCCTAAGACAATTTTCATATGGTATCGGGAAAGGCTATCAAATAAGCATTCTAATTCTTCATAGAACTCATCCTTGATCTTGTCATCTTTATCTTCTGTGGGAGCATGTACATTTACAATTATAAAATCATGTCGTTTACCCTTTAGAATTATGTATGATATCCTGTCACTGACAAACTTAATATCTCGGATAGCGGACAGGATCCTCCTTCTGACTAAAAAACCCGTTCCAAATCAGGTCCTTCTGCACCCCCGTAGTATAATGCAAAGCTTCCTGATTCCTGACTACCTTCTCCTGGCCACCTAACTTTCTGTAAAGCGACTATATCCAAGGACGATTTATCTAGTTCCCGCGTTAATATCTGTAGTGCCCCGCTATTATAAAGTCCTAACATTCCATGTTCCTAGGACCATGTCCCTGTGTTTGAGCCTTTGGCATGGGTTCCCTGAAGTAGTCCCCGCCCGGAGAACCGAATGGGGGACTATTTGACCTCCGGAAAATTTTACCCCAGTTGAACCCATGTCCACATTTCTTGACGGTTGTATTTTTACGGTGAAAGATCGTCACTCTTTCGACCAAGGTACTTTATTCGTCTGGCTTATCACCTTGGACCAGTCCGGTATGGGTAACCCTATCGGCGGCAATGCTACCGCCAGCATAGCTCTCAGGATCATTTAAGCACGCAAGCCACTCCATCACGACAAGGTAAAGATACCATGGAGGGGGCATGATATACTTTAATGAATAAAAATCGAAGTGAAGATATCCCGTGAAGAACTACACAAATATGCAGCTTGACAGATACATTATAAAATATAGAAGAAAATGGTAAGAACATGTCTGCACAATGGATACCAACAGATTGCATAGGAACATTCTGAACTATCAATCATGAGGTGGAAAAAGAGATCGGGGACGCCCACGAAAAATATAGACACAGCAGCTGTAATACTTGGAGCCGGAACGAACCAAAAAGTTTCAATCCTTGTAAGAAGAAGAAGAAGAAATTGAAACTTAGACATGACCAGAAATAAAACATATAAAATACAGAACATTCATAAATACATCTGAAAAATAACAATCTACATTGTTTACACGTAACTTAACAATGTATACTTTTGAAGTCTGAGGACAAATAACAAACATTAAGCAGTAGTCTAACTTGATAAAGATAATTATTATTATATAATATCCTCAACTAGTGTCCAACTTATGTTCGGGATGAGGGGTGAGATGGGATGAAGTCCCTATATTTATAGAAGTCTGTGAACGACATGGTGCCGATCGATCACGCCTGACACTCCGTCACACAGGGGCGAATGAACGAAATGTATATCAGTATGGACATATCCTGAATTAAAATTTGTGGCAGGGAAAAACGGTATAAACTTACAAAGATATAATTACTAATGAAAATAATTATATTAAAATATGGATATCCCAAATAATTACATAACCTGGAGTTTATAAATAAAATAATATATTGATGGAAGAAAATTGCCTGAAAATTTTGATATAATCAATAATATAGAACATTAAGAACGGATCGGGATGAAGCACCATGCCTTGGCGCAGAGCTACGGAACGTGAGTTAGTTTGATTCACAATGAGTAAAAATTTTCTTATGCAATTTTACCCAGTATGGGACCGATATCCAGTCAGCATCATGTGGAATTATGATAACTCTAAAATACAGCGACTCCAGGTTGAGGAAACAGCTATAAATAGTGTAGGATCGGAACATGTTACCCATATACTATCTAGATTATCGACTTCCTCTGAAAAATATAGTACTTCTAAGTGGTTAGGCAGTTGCAGGCCTCTCGCGTCAACAATTTGTATTTTATTAAAGTATGGAGAAGTTTGATATAAACAGTATAACAACATATTATGTAAAATTATATAAAATAGAATATTTCTAATTTGAGAGTAAGATTTGTTATAATTTCAATTAACGTGCCTCATATACATCACGGTATTTCATAATAACGAGAACTTAAAACTTTGGTAAACGAAATATTTGAAAATGTATTTAATATTTACCTGACAGAGGAAGCGTTGTCTGTAAATCTCAGCTACACAGATTAAACAGTTTTGAATCCAATCTGTTAAATATTAATATTTTATAGATATAATTTAAAACCGTAATTTCTATTTAATATTCATTGACGTTGCTTCGTAACGTTACGTTTATTGTGTAATCATTCACGTTGTCGCTATGAAACAAGGCGAATTTTGTGCAAATTTTTATAAAATCAGTCTTGTGTTAATTGTGCTTAGGGAAAAAATCCAATAATAAATTTGAATGGTTATTAGACTGTATATAGTTTTGATTCAGTGGACAAGTGGTCAGGCTCCTTGTCGCGAGTTCAAACCCTGTCGGAGTCGATGGATTTTTTAGGATGGAAAATTCAAGGAGCAAGTCCTCCGGGAGGGACTTTAATCTGTGAGTTCCTAGTCTGATAATTTTTCAGGATCGTAAAATATACTTAAGCCTGAATAAAGATGCCTCTAAGCAAAATTTTCTAACCTCAACATTCTGGTAATACCTTAGTTGCCTGTTACATGTCTGATTGGGTAGGTATGTTCACCGCATGCCATCCATGACACCTATGAGCAAATAAGGTAACTAAGAATTAACTTGAATGTATAATTCTGAAGCCTGATGAGAACAAGTAAACTCCCTGCAATACATTTAAAAAGTAGAGAATTGTGAAAAATATTGATAAAATGAATATTTCAAACAATATATAACCTGGAGTTTATTAAAAAAGAAGCAATCGATAGAAGAGAGTTGTTGGTGCGGAAATGTTCATATAGTGATAATGTTGAAACAGCGTCTAAGACATTACACCTTGTCGCAGAGCTACAGAACATGCCCAGATTCGAGTCCCTATGTGGAAGAAATTTACTCACTGAATGTCGGCTACTGTGGAAGTGTCCACCTAGAATTGTGAGGAATTTCAGTTGTATGTACCGTGTATAAAATTTTGGGAATCCGACGGTTGGCCACTTATCACACATAGATATAACGTCTACCTCCCTAAAATGACAGTGGGAAACGGCTGTTATACCAAGTGCCTTGCACACTTATCGCTCCATGGGTTTAATTTAGTTTAAAGAAAGGAATGACTTAATTTTAAAGCATAATAACAAAATGTTATCTAAAATAAGGTAAAATGGAATATTTGTAAGTTTAGAGTTAAATTTGTTACTTTATTGAATCAGCCATTTAAACGATGTTAAATATGGTATCTGAAAATGTATTTATATTTACCAGATAGAAAAAAGCGTTTGTCATTGATCTGTCTAAACTTCTTAGCTGTATAATCTTATAGATAAACAATTTTAAATTCAATTTGTGAAATATTAATATTTTATTAATTTCAAAATATTTCTCAATTCACATTTAGTGGCGTTGCTACATTACGTACTCTTAATTTATTGCATAATTTTTGTTACTCAACAAGTGTTTTATGGAAGTTATCTTCTTTGTAAATTATTAGGGCCAAAATTGTCCCCGTAGATCATGTGATCATCATTATCATATTTGCTAGGTGTGTGTGAATGGCGTGTTTCGTCTTAATGTTGTGTTGTCTTGGAGGAGGCCCTGACATTGACATGATCTCTCATTCGAGGAGGCCCACCATGTCCTGTGTGTTGAAATCCCTCTCCGGACAAGTGGTGCGACTGTACAACCCGGGTGGCGTGTGGTGTGTAAAAGTACCTACAAAGTGTGAGGTTAAACCACGCTAATGGAATAGAAATAGTGTATATATTAACTATACGTAGTGGAAAAGTCCCATATCGAATAAAACAATAAATTACATTTAGTTTTCTCGTGGAATCCCTTGTTTAAAAATTCTCAAATCGCAGCTTTATCTTCACAATAATGTGACACTAAATTAAAATTTTGTTAATTTGACATTGGGTGGAAGTTCTTAGGATTTTTTTTGAACCAAAGAGAGATGAACAGAAAGGTGAATGGAGAAGACTACATAACAGTGAACTACATGATCTTTACAGGTAGCCAGATTTAATAAGAACAGTTAAGTCTCAAACACTGGGATGGACAGGACATGTGTCAAGAATGGGGAATGAAAGGCGTGCGTGGAAGCTTCTTTATAGGAAAACCAGAGGGAAAACGCCCAGTTTGTTGGCCGAGAATGAGGTGGGAGAATAACATTAACCATGATTTGAGGAAAGTATACGATAGGCCTACAGGGAATGAGAGAAGAAAACATTAGCCATGATAGGAATGTATGGGGAGCTTATGTCCGTGCGACCATAAACCTACGGGTTAGATAATAACAGTGAGTTATTTAGCTAGTATGTATTTTTCATGCGAATAGAACAAATATATATATATATATATATATATATATATATATATATATAAAAGACCGAGTTCTCGCGACATCTAGTAATAATGGAGAATATAATACATATATAAGAAAAATAAATGTTTGAATTGGATTCGCCTGGTGGTGTAATGGATATCACACTGAGGTACAGACTCAGAGATCCGGGTTCGAATCCTGTCCAGGCATTTATTTTTCTTATCATACCATATATATATATATATATATATATATATATATATGAAATATAGTCTATTTGTACTTTGTTTCATTTTTCTTCTTCTTCTTGAAATTCGTAGACAATCTTGGTGGACCAATGGTTATCATGCTTCCATCTGGCTTCCAGGGTCACGAGTTCAAACTCGCCGAGACCTGTGTATTTACAGGATGTAAAATGACTGATTACCGGTTCCGTCGAAAAATCACCAAATACTTCGGTACCGTGAATATATTTACGGAACGTAAAAAAACCTCACGTTTGAAGAAATATAACTCGGAGCAAAATATGTTGATCCTTTCTCGCTCAGATTTGAATTGTGCTCTGACGATCTTAGAAGGTAAAGAGCGTCGTTAAATATAAATATCATAATCAATACTAATAAAATTCATTGTTAAAATCGTTGAGGTGGATAGTCATAAAATAAAATAAGTTAAAATATACCTTCTTAGGTAAAATCCGTCGTCCTCAACTTATATAATATGTAATCTTTATGTATATAGGCCTTTCAGAACATCTGTTCCATCTTCAGCAGGTCACTTTTCGCTACAACATCCAGTATGATGGTTCGGCGTTTATTATGTGCTTAGCGTAATTAGACTTTCCATATCAACATAAGATTTAAAGAACATTGTAACGATTTCGTATACGCATATGGAAAGTCTAATTACGCTAAGCACATAATAAACGCCGGTCATAGAATGAACTCAATAGAAGACACCCTTACAATAGTACACAAAGAGGGAAATCCAACTAAAATCAACATATTGGAAGACCTGGAAATTATCAAGGAAATAGACAATAAGATTTTAATAAATGAAAGCACTCGCAGACTAAACAACCCACTATACGATATCGTCAAGAAGAAGCTTTAGTCACAACACCACATTAGGACCAGCAGCATCAACCATCATACTGGATGTTGTAGCGAAAAGTGACCTGCTGAAGATGGAACGGATGTTCTGAAAGGCATAAAGAATACATATTTTATAAGTTGAGGACGACGGATTTTACCTAAGAAGGTATATTTTAACTTATTTTATTTTACAATATCATAACACTGAATGAATATTTTAGTCTTCTATACATAGTCTAGATGTCCACCGCTGTGGTCCCGAGGTAGCGTGTTGCCTTGTCACGCAGCGGGCCCGGGTTCGATCCCCGGTCGGGGCAGTTTTTCTGGGTGAGGTTTTTATCGGGGTTTTTCCTCACCTGTAAGACAAATGTCAGGAAAACTTTAAGGTTATATCCGTTAGAAGCTTATCTTCTCTACAGCTAACATTTTGCTCCTGCCCATTCATCTCTCTTCTGCCATTTTTCGTTGTAAAGTCAATTTTTCTCTTCATGCATTGATGCAGTTTGACACGTTCTTCGAGATTAATTAAAAATGTTGTTTCTTGCACTAGGTTTCTCCAGTAAAGGTAGTTCTACCATGATACTTCTGATTTAGCTCGAAACATTCCGACTATGTCAAGTTCATGGAATCCCTGAAGGTCGTGTATATTTTTTAGGATGGTTATTAATTAAAGATTTCCTCTTTCCTACTTAACTTTGAGAGTGATATGCGTTTGTTATATTGTGTTGATCTTTACTATCTTCGTGGTGTACCGGAGTCATAAGTAAAAACTCAGCCAGGCAAGTCATCGTGTACCTGTTTAATGTTAATTTCTCGTTCACATTTATTTTGATCCGCCCTGCGCAAAAATATGGGAGTCCAATTTGGTGCACACAAAAAAGTGTAGGGTAAAGTAAACAAAAAAATAAGATGAATTAGTGTTTTAAATAAGACTATAAAAATCAGCTATAATAGGAGAAATTCTTTAAAATATTCTGAAAAAAATTATAGGCAACACGTTGCATAATTTGTTGAGGCAATATACTACAAACCGGGAGGTCGCGAGTTCGATTCTAGATGAGGTCAGGATTTTTACCACTTGACCAAACATTGTGGTAGGATCATGTCACTGGGTTCTACCCAACCTCTAAAATCAGTTAGTGTCCGATATAATATTTTCTTGACTAAAAATGTCCATAACGCAGTGCTGAAAACTCGGGAGATAAATAGTCTCCAATTTTCTAAAGAGGCGTCAGCCATAATCTTCTACTTTTCCAATAGCTCTCTGAGACCTGTAATAGGATCGCAAGGTATAACCTGAGGTGATGAGTGCTTTCCACCAGATAACTTGATGTCTTTACATATTCACTTATTTCAAGAGGTTTCGTGGTGTTTTATGAAATTTGTTTTGTTAACTTTTACATTAAACTAGGCCTAAAAGATTATGTTGATCAACCGAAATAACTAACTTAAATTTTTGATGTAGAAATTGCCCTACTCCTTCCTATAACAATTATTATAATAAGTAGAGTATAGGCTAATATTGTAACCTGCGAACAAATAAGTGTCAGATATAACTTCCAAAATATAGAGAATTGTTTTTTGTTCAACGCCACATTTGTCATTCGACATTTCAGGAATTCTCTCGTGGCATTGGCGTATTGTAACCCACTTCTGAGGTTGGGGCGCCTGGAAGGTGGGGTTACGCTGCCCCAATGATATGATGGGTGATGACGGTGGGTAATGATCCGCCAGGGGAGGTCTTAAACCTAAACTTTATCTAATGAGGTGAATATAATATTGATGGCCAGATGATGTTCGGGGACCGTTTGGGCCTTAAAGTATCCTGACATTTGTCGTAGAGGTGAGAAAAACCCCGAAAAAATCTCACCCAGGAAACTTGTCCCGAGCGGGGATCGAACCCGGGCCCGCTGCATGACGACCGCTGTGTTCTCGAGGTGGATCGATAATTATTAAAGGAGGAAAATCAATAAGATCGGCATTCTTCCTAAATAAATAGATGACATAGAGTTAATGAACAAAGCAAGCAATAAGCTGAAGAAAATCATTAATGCGGAAATTTCCATATAATTAATATAGGAATCGAAAATCCAACGAGCTAATATATCTGGTCTTGGCACTGGTCGACATGGCCCTAAGGAGAAGGAATTTTCTCATGGAATATTTGTCAGTAGGAGATCGGTTTTCTTAGGAAAATGCCCAGTTGGTAGACAAAGATTGAGGTGGTAGAAAAACATCCATGATTTGAGGGAAGTAGATTATATAGTGGATGATTGGAAGACATTAGCTAAGGATAGGGATGCATAGAGAGCTTATGTCCGCGCGACTATAAACCTACGGGTTCGATAGAGCCAGTAAGATAGTTATATAGGAGATGGCTGTGCTCCCAGGATCGCGATGAATTTGGGCAGCTCTAATAAATAGCGGCTATAAGAATATCAACCATATACTGTAGCCTGTAGTGGGATCACTTTACACACTTTTATCTTCCTCTATGACACAAGAGGTCAGCCAATTAATAGACCAATTGTCTTGCAAGCCTCTCGCGGCATGAAGTTTTTATTTAATTACTTTTAAAACAGAATGAAAGGAAATGTTATCCAAAAGAATGAAAAGCAGAATATTTGCAATTTTAGAGTTAAATTAATTTTGATTTTCAACGAGTTAGGTTTCAAATGCATATATAGTGTATCATATGATATATTAATACACAATATTAGGTACAGGAAAAGTACTAAATTAGTCACTTTATTGTCGAAATAGAGTGTGGGTTTCCATTATATTCTCAACGGAAAGTACTATATTTTAGAAATACAAAAGATTAAAAGAAACTGTTTAATCATGGGTTTATTTCCTTTCAAATTTGGCACATATTTAAAAAGTAGGTACGTTGTATAATTAGGAGGTTAGAAGCAAAAGTGCAGGTTTTGCAGTATTGAGAAAACAGTTTAAGTTGTTTAAGAAAATCATAAAATAAATCACTTACACCCCTTCGTTTCTAATCGCCACAATTAAAAGTCAATTTTTTAGTGGTGGAAAAGTGACTTTCCTGGATTTTTCCTTGTACCCTTCATTTAAACATATAACTATGGTATTCATTATTTACCTGATAGAGGAAGGTGTACATTTCCATGGTATATATTGATAGATGAAACACTTGTGAATTCAATCTGTGAAATATTAATATATTTTAAAATATAATTTGTAAAAATATTTTGCATTTTCACATTTAGCGACGTTGCTTCGTTACGATACAGTTATTACATCAACATTATTGTTATCGCTTACCAACAAAGGACATTTTTGCAATCGTTTTTTGCACGATAGTACGTTCTGTCGTACTTACAAGAATGGCGACCATGATTGAAAGTTCAGTTTCCTAAATTTCGGGGTCGCCAACCTATAAATAACTATGCTGTAATATCACAAATTACATACCTAGGGCGGGAAGTAAAACCACTGCCTTTTTTGTATACAACATACAATGTATATACAAAAATATATCCAAAATGTATATTATACATAACAAATCACTACATTTTAAATTAACGGAACTTTATTTGAAACAACATAAAACAATAAATTGATACTTATCGCTATGATTGGTGTCATGGCCTGCTGTAGTCTCAACTATTTTTTTTTTCGGCATTTACCGTATATACATTGGTCAGACTGCTAAAGTCAGTCAGTCCTTTATAATGAACGCAAATATTTCCAAAAAAATTATGTTATTATTTTAATATTATTTATTATTTTCAAAACACTATCGTGCAAAAAAAAATGTACAAAACACGTTTGTGAAGTGTTTTACAGAATATCGGAAATTAAAAACCTTGATATGACTCGGTTTTTAATTATATCCTCGCTTCTGTAATAACCACTTCACAACTTCACATTGTAATTCAATATTGTGAAATTTATTTGTTTTTAATACAATTATTTATTGGAAGTAGGGGTAAAGGTCCCATATCGATTTAGATACCAAATTACAACAAGTTTCCCCACGTTTAAATATTCGTAAGCACAGTTTTATTTAAAAAAAAGTGACGTTATGTTACAATTTCGGATAATATGACATTAAGAATGTGATATGCATACGATTAGAGCATTCTTCATCTTAGGCGCTATAATTGATCTTGCATGACTAGAGCTTATCATGCTCGCTTCTGTTTCTAAACTTCACGGAAACAAACCCTCTCGGCGGTTGTACTTTTAGGACGTAAAAATCGTAAGTACCGTTCCTTCGGAAAGGACTAAAAACTAGTATCACCTATCTCGATTCAGGCCACGTAAGAGAATATGAAGCTTGTAAGAATAGGTATCTGGTCCTTTCTCCCCTAGATTACAACTGCGACACTAATTAGTTTTAAAGAGTACTTACTTACTTACTTACTCACTGGCACTATCGAACCCGTAGGTTCATGGCCGCGCGGACATAAGCTCTCCATATATCCCTATCCACAGCTAATGCTTTCCAATCATTCCCTGTATAATCTACTTCCCTCAAATCATAGTTAATGTTGTTCTCCCACCTCATTCTTGGTCTACCAACTGGGCGTTTTCCCTCTGGCTTTCCTACAAGAAGCTTCCATGCACGTCTTTCATTCCCCATACGTGCAACATGTCCTGGCCATCACAGTCTACGAGACTTAACTGTTCTTATTATATCTGGATTCCTATAAAGACCAAGTTATGGAGTCTTCTCCATTCTTCCCTATATTAGTTTTAAAGAGTGTTGTTGATTATTAATCATGACATAATACATCATCACATTGAACGTATTGGTTTGATTAAACTTTTCTACGCCTAAAGTGATCTCTCTTCCACCATTTCTAACGCTGAAAAGTCTAAATTTCTCTTCCGACATTGATGCTATTTGATATTATTTCTGAATTCCTTCTTTGTGTGGTTTCTCGCCAAGATTTTCCAAGCAAGGGCGAGCTAACAATAACTAAGCAACTATACAATATTGTTAGTTTAGTGGGGACTTGAAAAACACAAAAACCCCCACCAGCAGCGTCATGGAATTTCTATTGGGTGCAAATATTTCTTATGAACTAACTCACTGGCGCTATCAAACCCATATATTCTAAGCTAATATTTTCCAATCATCCCCTGTATAATTTACTTACCTCAAAATAATCATGGTTAATGTTATTCTCCCACCTCATTCTTTGTATACAAATTGGGTGTTTTTCCTCGCTATTTTTTTAAAAGTTTCCATGTCCCTCTTTCATTTCCCACTAGTACCACATGTCCTGCCCATCGCAGTCTATCAGACTTAACTGTTTTTATTATATCTGGTTTCTTATAAAGATCACGCAGCTCAGTGTTACGTAGTCTTCTCCTATCGCCTGTTCATTTCACTTGGGTCCAAAAATATTCCTAAGAACTTTATTCTCAAATACTCGTAATCTTTTCTCTACTCTTATAATGAGAGTCTATGTTTCACATCCATGTAAAATAACTGTAGAATAACAGTTTCACATATTTTCAGTTTAACGATTTTTGAAATGAGTTGGGACGACAAGAGTCACTGTAATGCATAATAGTATACATTTCCAGAATTGAACCTATGTTTAATTTCGTTGTGCATCTCATTGCTATTTGTAATTATTGTTCCTAGGCATGATTGTTATTAATCAAACAGTTCCTCTCTCGAACTTAACATATGTGTTTGTTATGTGTGTTGCCTTCAATCCTGAGAACTAAAGTCCACGAGGCTAGTTGCATTGTATCGACAGTTCCTGTCATCCATCAACATATTGATTTTGTAATCCTATTGTTATATATGTAAAATATAAAGGATACATTTGTATCTTAAATACAAGAAAGAACATGTGCCGCAATGAAAGAGAATAGAAATGTGCTAAAGCAATTAATCGGGATCACGATTATGATTGGTTAAGCCAATATGGTACAAGCGGATGGTCGCGGGTTCGATTCCCGATAGGGTTCAGAATTTTTAAAGTTTACCTAAACGTTCTGGGAGCATCATGCACTAAGCACTAGCGACAATCTGCTGGTAGACAGGCCTGTTTCGTCAGAATATTTGTAATATTTGTCATAAAGTTCAATGAGTAGGTCCTACAGTATATCACATGATATTAGCAATCATTTAAATTATGATAAATTTGGTACTTGAAAACTTATGTAATATTTACCTGATAGACGAAGCGTTGTCTATACATTTCAGCTGTACAAATTGTAGGTGAACCCGTTTTGGATTTAATCTGTAAAATATTAATAATTTATTAATTTCACCTAAAGCGATAATTCACATTCAGTGGCGTTGCAACGTAATATTTCGGTTAAATCATCACAACTGTTCAAACCTTCTGTTCTGGAATTATGAAGTATGGGAGAATAAACTGATAAATTAAGTTACCCCATATATCATAATAAACAGTACCAATACACTAGAATGGAAATAAGAGTATACCTACTCTAATAATTTTAAAAAAAGTTGACAGAATTAAACCAGAAAATTATCGAGGAATTACATTACATAACATCTCTCTAATAGTACTATAAGAAGGGTTTTCTTCCGTTGAGGTTATTCTTAAATATTTAAATACAAAATATTGTTTTTTTAATATCTCTAAAAGCATCCAGAAAAACATTAAACCATACATTAAATACAATATCCACATTAAAGAACAGGTACAAAGATTTCGGAAAAATAGATCCACATTGAATGCAATGTATATGTCAAATTCAAGACATAACCAGATTTATTATAGACGGAAAATTATATCGGAACGATCATATGGAAAGGATTGAAGACAAGAGAATTGCAACAAAAAAAAACCCAAGAAGATAAATCAATAGTCGGGAGAAGAGCAAGAGGAAGACCACCGAAGAGATGGATAGACAGAGGAAGCACATCCAATACATATTCCTCCGAGGAGTGATTTGGGAAATAAACAGGATGAAAATCCTACAAATAAAGGATAATACTAATAAGAAGAAGGGGAAAATGACAATATTTCTTTTGTTATTCCTAGTGGAAACAAAATGAAGATCATCTGATGATCTTCATTTTGTTTCCACTAGGAATAACAAAAGAAATATTGTCATTTTCCCCTTCTTCTTATTAGTATTATCCTTTATTTGTAGGATTTTCATCCTGTTTATTTCCCAAATCACTCCTCGGAGGAATATGTATTGGATGTGCTTCCTCTGTCTATCCATCTCTTCGGTGGTCTTCCTCTTGCTCTTCTCCCGACTATTGATTTATCTTCTTGGGTTTTTTTTGTTGCAATTCTCTTGTCTTCAATCCTTTCCATATGATCGTTCCGATATAATTTTCCGTCTATAATAAATCTGGTTATGTCTTGAATTTGACATATACATTGCATTCAATGTGGATCTATTTTTCCGAAATCTTTGTACCTGTTCTTTAATGTGGATATTGTATTTAATGTATGGTTTAATGTTTTTCTGGATGCTTTTAGAGATATTAAAAAAACAATATTTTGTATTTAAATATTTAAGAATAACCTCAACGGAAGAAAACCCTTCTTATAGTACTATTAGAGAGATGTTATGTAATGTAATTCCTCGATAATTTTCTGGTTTAATTCTGTCAACTTTTTTTAAATTATTAGAGTAGGTATACTCTTATTTCCATTCTAGTGTATTGGTACTGTTTATTATGATATATGGGGTAACTTAATTTATCAGTTTATTCTCCCATACTTCATAATTCCAGAACAGAAGGTTTGAACAGTTGTGATGATTTAACCGAAATATTACGTTGCAACGCCACTGAATGTGAATTATCGCTTTAGGTGAAATTAATAAATTATTAATATTTTACAGATTAAATCCAAAACGGGTTCACCTACAATTTGTACAGCTGAAATGTATAGACAACGCTTCGTCTATCAGGTAAATATTACATAAGTTTTCAAGTACCAAATTTATCATAATTTAAATGATTGCTAATATCATGTGATATACTGTAGGACCTACTCATTGAACTTTATGACAAATATTACAAATATTCTGACGAAACAGGCCTGTCTACCAGCAGATTGTCGCTAGTGCTTAGTGCATGATGCTCCCAGAACGTTTAGGTAAACTTTAAAAATTCTGAACCCTATCGGGAATCGAACCCGCGACCATCCGCTTGTACCATATTGGCTTAACCAATCATAATCGTGATCCCGATTAATTGCTTTAGCACATTTCTATTCTCTTTCATTGCGGCACATGTTCTTTCTTGTATTTAAGATACAAATGTATCCTTTATATTTTACATATATAACAATAGGATTACAAAATCAATATGTTGATGGATGACAGGAACTGTCGATACAATGCAACTAGCCTCGTGGACTTTAGTTCTCAGGATTGAAGGCAACACACATAACAAACACATATGTTAAGTTCGAGAGAGGAACTGTTTGATTAATAACAATCATGCCTAGGAACAATAATTACAAATAGCAATGAGATGCACAACGAAATAAACATAGGTTCAATTCTGGAAATGTATACTATTATGCATTACAGTGACTCTTGTCGTCCCAACTCATTTCAAAAATCGTTAAACTGAAAATATGTGAAACTGTTATTCTACAGTTATTTTACATGGATGTGAAACATAGACTCTCATTATAAGAGTAGAGAAAAGATTACGAGTATTTGAGAATAAAGTTCTTAGGAATATTTTTGGACCCAAGTGAAAAATGAACAGGCGATAGGAGAAGACTACGTAACACTGAGCTGCGTGATCTTTATAGGAAACCAGATATAATAAAAACAGTTAAGTCTGATAGACTGCGATGGGCAGGACATGTGGTACTAGTGGGAAATGAAAGAGGGACATGGAAACTTTTAAAAAAATAGCGAGGAAAAACACCCAATTTGTATACAAAGAATGAGGTGGGAGAATAACATTAACCATGATTATTTTGAGGTAAGTAAATTATACAGGGGATGATTGGAAAATATTAGCTTAGAATATATGGGTTTGATAGCGCCAGTGAGTTAGTTGTTAGTTAGTTCATAAGAAATATTTGCACCCAATAGAAATTCCATGACGCTGCTGGTGGGGGTTTTTGTGTTTTTCAAGTCCCCACTAAACTAACAATATTGTATAGTTGCTTAGTTATTGTTAGCTCGCCCTTGCTTGGAAAATCTTGGCGAGAAACCACACAAAGAAGGAATTCAGAAATAATATCAAATAGCATCAATGTCGGAAGAGAAATTTAGACTTTTCAGCGTTAGAAATGGTGGAAGAGAGATCACTTTAGGCGTAGAAAAGTTTAATCAAACCAATACGTTCAATGTGATGATGTATTATGTCATGATTAATAATCAACAACACTCTTTAAAACTAATATAGGGAAGAATGGAGAAGAAACTCAACATGAACTATGGTCTTTATAGGAATCCAGATATAATAAGAACAGTTAAGTCTCGTAGACTGTGATGGCCAGGACATGTTGCACGTATGGGGAATGAAAGACGTGCATGGAAGCTTCTTGTAGGAAAGCCAGAGGGAAAACGCCCAGTTGGTAGACCAAGAATGAGGTGGGAGAACAACATTAACTATGATTTGAGGGAAGTAGATTATACAGGGAATGATTGGAAAGCATTAGCTGTGGATAGGGATATATGGAGAGCTTATGTCCGCGCGGCCATGAACCTACGGGTTCGATAGTGCCAGTGAGTAAGTAAGTAAGTAAGTACTCTTTAAAACTAATTAGTGTCGCAGTTGTAATCTAGGGGAGAAAGGACCAGATACCTATTCTTACAAGCTTCATATTCTCTTACGTGGCCTGAATCGAGATAGGTGATACTAGTTTTTAGTCCTTTCCGAAGGAACGGTACTTACGATTTTTACGTCCTAAAAGTACAACCGCCGAGAGGGTTTGTTTCCGTGAAGTTTAGAAACAGAAGCGAGCATGATAAGCTCTAGTCATGCAAGATCAATTATAGCGCCTAAGATGAAGAATGCTCTAATCGTATGCATATCACATTCTTAATGTCATATTATCCGAAATTGTAACATAACGTCACTTTTTTTAAATAAAACTGTGCTTACGAATATTTAAACGTGGGGAAACTTGTTGTAATTTGGTATCTAAATCGATATGGGACCTTTACCCCTACTTCCAATAAATAATTGTATTAAAAACAAATAAATTTCACAATATTGAATTACAATGTGAAGTTGTGAAGTGGTTATTACAGAAGCGAGGATATAATTAAAAACCGAGTCATATCAAGGTTTTTAATTTCCGATATTCTGTAAAACACTTCACAAACGTGTTTTGTACATTTTTTTTGCACGATAGTGTTTTGAAAATAATAAATAATATTAAAATAATAACATAATTTTTTTGGAAATATTTGCGTTCATTATAAAGGACTGACTGACTTTAGCAGTCTGACCAATGTATATACGGTAAATGCCGAAAAAAAAAATAGTTGAGACTACAGCAGGCCATGACACCAATCATAGCGATAAGTATCAATTTATTGTTTTATGTTGTTTCAAATAAAGTTCCGTTAATTTAAAATGTAGTGATTTGTTATGTATAATATACATTTTGGATATATTTTTGTATATACATTGTATGTTGTATACAAAAAAGGCAGTGGTTTTACTTCCCGCCCTAGGTATGTAATTTGTGATATTACAGCATAGTTATTTATAGGTTGGCGACCCCGAAATTTAGGAAACTGAACTTTCAATCATGGTCGCCATTCTTGTAAGTACGACAGAACGTACTATCGTGCAAAAAAACGATTGCAAAAATGTCCTTTGTTGGTAAGCGATAACAATAATGTTGATGTAATAACTGTATCGTAACGAAGCAACGTCGCTAAATGTGAAAATGCAAAATATTTTTACAAATTATATTTTAAAATATATTAATATTTCACAGATTGAATTCACAAGTGTTTCATCTATCAATATATACCATGGAAATGTACACCTTCCTCTATCAGGTAAATAATGAATACCATAGTTATATGTTTAAATGAAGGGTACAAGGAAAATCCAGGAAAGTCACTTTTCCACCACTAAAAAATTGACTTTTAATTGTGGCGATTAGAAACGAAGGGGTGTAAGTGATTTATTTTATGATTTTCTTAAACAACTTAAACTGTTTTCTCAATACTGCAAAACCTGCACTTTTGCTTCTAACCTCCTAATTATACAACGTACCTACTTTTTTAAATATGTGCCAAATTTGAAAGGAAATAAACCCATGATTAAACAGTTTCTTTTAATCTTTTGTATTTCTAAAATATAGTACTTTCCGTTGAGAATATAATGGAAACCCACACTCTATTTCGACAATAAAGTGACTAATTTAGTACTTTTCCTGTACCTAATATTGTGTATTAATATATCATATGATACACTATATATGCATTTGAAACCTAACTCGTTGAAAATCAAAATTAATTTAACTCTAAAATTGCAAATATTCTGCTTTTCATTCTTTTGGATAACATTTCCTTTCATTCTGTTTTAAAAGTAATTAAATAAAAACTTCATGCCGCGAGAGGCTTGCAAGACAATTGGTCTATTAATTGGCTGACCTCTTGTGTCATAGAGGAAGATAAAAGTGTGTAAAGTGATCCCACTACAGGCTACAGTATATGGTTGATATTCTTATAGCCGCTATTTATTAGAGCTGCCCAAATTCATCGCGATCCTGGGAGCACAGCCATCTCCTATATAACTATCTTACTGGCTCTATCGAACCCGTAGGTTTATAGTCGCGCGGACATAAGCTCTCTATGCATCCCTATCCTTAGCTAATGTCTTCCAATCATCCACTATATAATCTACTTCCCTCAAATCATGGATGTTTTTCTACCACCTCAATCTTTGTCTACCAACTGGGCATTTTCCTAAGAAAACCGATCTCCTACTGACAAATATTCCATGAGAAAATTCCTTCTCCTTAGGGCCATGTCGACCAGTGCCAAGACCAGATATATTAGCTCGTTGGATTTTCGATTCCTATATTAATTATATGGAAATTTCCGCATTAATGATTTTCTTCAGCTTATTGCTTGCTTTGTTCATTAACTCTATGTCATCTATTTATTTAGAATGCCGATCTTATTGATTTTCCTCCTTTAATAATTATCGATCCACCTCGAGAACACAGCGGTCGTCATGCAGCGGGCCCGGGTTCGATCCCCGCTCGGGACAAGTTTCCTGGGTGAGATTTTTTCGGGGTTTTTCTCACCTCTACGACAAATGTCAGGATACTTTAAGGCCCAAACGGTCCCCGAACATCATCTGGCCATCAATATTATATTCACCTCATTAGATAAAGTTTAGGTTTAAGACCTCCCCTGGCGGATCATTACCCCACCGTCATCACCCATCATATCATTGGGGCGCAGCGTAACCCCACCTTCCAGGCGCCCCAACCTCAGAAGTGGGTTACAATACGCCAATGCCACGAGAGAATTCCTGAAATGTCGAATGACAAATGTGGCGTTGAACAAAAAACAATTCTCTATATTTTGGAAGTTATATCTGACACTTATTTGTTCGCAGGTTACAATATTAGCCTATACTCTACTTATTATAATAATTGTTATAGGAAGGAGTAGGGCAATTTCTACATCAAAAATTTAAGTTAGTTATTTCGGTTGATCAACATAATCTTTTAGGCCTAGTTTAATGTAAAAGTTAACAAAACAAATTTCATAAAACACCACGAAACCTCTTGAAATAAGTGAATATGTAAAGACATCAAGTTATCTGGTGGAAAGCACTCATCACCTCAGGTTATACCTTGCGATCCTATTACAGGTCTCAGAGAGCTATTGGAAAAGTAGAAGATTATGGCTGACGCCTCTTTAGAAAATTGGAGACTATTTATCTCCCGAGTTTTCAGCACTGCGTTATGGACATTTTTAGTCAAGAAAATATTATATCGGACACTAACTGATTTTAGAGGTTGGGTAGAACCCAGTGACATGATCCTACCACAATGTTTGGTCAAGTGGTAAAAATCCTGACCTCATCTAGAATCGAACTCGCGACCTCCCGGTTTGTAGTATATTGCCTCAACAAATTATGCAACGTGTTGCCTATAATTTTTTTCAGAATATTTTAAAGAATTTCTCCTATTATAGCTGATTTTTATAGTCTTATTTAAAACACTAATTCATCTTATTTTTTTGTTTACTTTACCCTACACTTTTTTGTGTGCACCAAATTGGACTCCCATATTTTTGCGCAGGGCGGATCAAAATAAATGTGAACGAGAAATTAACATTAAACAGGTACACGATGACTTGCCTGGCTGAGTTTTTACTTATGACTCCGGTACACCACGAAGATAGTAAAGATCAACACAATATAACAAACGCATATCACTCTCAAAGTTAAGTAGGAAAGAGGAAATCTTTAATTAATAACCATCCTAAAAAATATACACGACCTTCAGGGATTCCATGAACTTGACATAGTCGGAATGTTTCGAGCTAAATCAGAAGTATCATGGTAGAACTACCTTTACTGGAGAAACCTAGTGCAAGAAACAACATTTTTAATTAATCTCGAAGAACGTGTCAAACTGCATCAATGCATGAAGAGAAAAATTGACTTTACAACGAAAAATGGCAGAAGAGAGATGAATGGGCAGGAGCAAAATGTTAGCTGTAGAGAAGATAAGCTTCTAACGGATATAACCTTAAAGTTTTCCTGACATTTGTCTTACAGGTGAGGAAAAACCCCGATAAAAACCTCACCCAGAAAAACTGCCCCGACCGGGGATCGAACCCGGGCCCGCTGCGTGACAAGGCAACACGCTACCTCGGGACCACAGCGGTGGACATCTAGACTATGTATAGAAGACTAAAATATTCATTCAGTGTTATGATATTGTAAAATAAAATAAGTTAAAATATACCTTCTTAGGTAAAATCCGTCGTCCTCAACTTATAAAAATATGTATTCTTTATGCCTATAGGCCTTTCAGAACATCCGTTCCATCTTCAGCAGGTCACTTTTCGCTACAACATCCAGTATGATGGTTGATGCTGCTGGTCCTAATGTGGTGTTGTGACTAAAGCTTCTTCTTGACGATATCGTATAGTGGGTTGTTTAGTCTGCGAGTGCTTTCATTTATTAAAATCTTATTGTCTATTTCCTTGATAATTTCCAGGTCTTCCAATATGTTGATTTTAGTTGGATTTCCCTCTTTGTGTACTATTGTAAGGGTGTCTTCTATTGAGTTCATTCTATGACCGGCGTTTATTATGTGCTTAGCGTAATTAGACTTTCCATATGCGTATACGAAATCGTTACAATGTTCTTTAAATCTTATGTTGATATGGAAAGTCTAATTACGCTAAGCACATAATAAACGCCGAACCATCATACTGGATGTTGTAGCGAAAAGTGACCTGCTGAAGATGGAACAGATGTCTGAAAGGCCTATATGCATAAAGATTACATATTATATAAGTTGAGGACGACGGATCTTACCTAAGAAGGTATATTTTAAACTTATTTTATTTTATGACTCTCCACCTCAACGATTTTAACAATGAATTTTATTAGTATTGATTATGATATTTATATTTAACGACGCTCTTTACCTTCTAAGATCGTCAGAGCACAATTCAAATCTGAGCGAGAAAGGATCAACATATTTTGCTCCGAGTTATATTTCTTCAAACGTGAGGTTTTTTTACGTTCCGTAAATATATTCACGGTACCGAAGTATTTGGTGATTTTTCGACGGAACCGGTAATCAGTCATTTTACATCCTGTAAATACACAGGTCTCGGCGAGTTTGAACTCGTGACCCTGGAAGCCAGATGGAAGCATGATAACCATTGGTCCACCAAGATTGTCTACGAATTTCAAGAAGAAGAAGAAAAATGAAACGAAGTACAATAGACTATATTTCATATATATATATATATATATATATATATATATATATATATTATATGGTATGATAAGAAAAATAAATGCCTGGACGGGATTCGAACCCGGATCTCTGGGTCTGTACCTCAGTGTGATATCCATTACACCACCAGACATAAGCTCCCCATACATTCCTATCGTGGCTAATGTTTTCTTCTCTCATTCCCTGTAGGCCTATCGTATACTTTCCTCAAATCATGGTTAACGTTATTCTCCCACCTCATTCTCGGCCAACAAACTGGGCGTTTTCCCTCTGGTTTTCCTATAAAGAAGCTTCCACGCACGCCTTTCATTCCCCATTCTTGACACATGTCCTGTCCATCCCAGTGTTTGAGACTTAACTGTTCTTATTAAATCTGGCTACCTGTAAAGATCATGTAGTTCACTGTTATGAAGTCTTCTCCATTCACCTTTCTGTTTATCTCTCTTTGGTCCAAAAGAAATCCTAAGAACTTCCACCCAATGTCAAATTAACAAAATTTTAATTTAGTGTCACATTATTGTGAAGATAAAGCTGCGATTTGAGAATTTTTAAACAAGGGATTCCACGAGAAAACTAAATGTAATTTATTGTTTTATTCGATATGGGACTTTTCCACTACGTATAGTTAATATATACACTATTTCTATTCCATTAGCGTGGTTTAACCTCACACTTTGTAGGTACTTTTACACACCACACGCCACCCGGGTCGTACAGTCGCACCACTTGTCCGGAGAGGGATTTCAACACACAGGACATGGTGGGCCTCCTCGAATGAGAGATCATGTCAATGTCAGGGCCTCCTCCAAGACAACACAACATTAAGACGAAACACGCCATTCACACACACCTAGCAAATATGATAATGATGACCACATGATCTACGGGGACAATTTTGGCCCTAATAATTTACAAAGAAGATAACTTCCATAAAACACTTGTTGAGTAACAAAAATTATGCAATAAATTAAGAGTACGTAATGTAGCAACGCCACTAAATGTGAAATTGAGAAATATTTTGAAATTAATAAAATATTAATATTTCACAAATTGAATTTAAAATTGTTTATCTATAAGATTATACAGCTAAGAAGTTTAGACAGATCAATGACAAACGCTTTTTTCTATCTGGTAAATATAAATACATTTTCAGATACCATATTTAACATCGTTTAAATGGCTGATTCAATAAAGTAACAAATTTAACTCTAAACTTACAAATATTCCATTTTACCTTATTTTAGATAACATTTTGTTATTATGCTTTAAAATTAAGTCATTCCTTTCTTTAAACTAAATTAAACCCATGGAGCGATAAGTGTGCAAGGCACTTGGTATAACAGCCGTTTCCCACTGTCATTTTAGGGAGGTAGACGTTATAGCAATGTGTGATAAGTGGCCAACCGTCGGATTCCCAAAATGTTATACACGGTACATACTACAACTGAAATTCCTCACAATTCTAGGTGGACACTTCCACAGTAGCCGACATTCAGTGAGTAAATTTCTTCCACATTAGGGACTCGAATCTGGGCATGTTCTGTAGCTCTGCGACAAGGTGTAATGTCTTAGACGCTGTTTCAACATTATCACTATATGAACATTTCCGCACCAACAACTCTCTTCTATCGATTGCTTCTTTTTTAATAAACTCCAGGTTATATATTGTTTGAAATATTCATTTTATCAATATTTTTCACAATTCTCTACTTTTTAAATGTATTGCAGGGAGTTTACTTGTTCTCATCAGGCTTCAGAATTATACATTCAAGTTAATTCTTAGTTACCTTATTTGCTCATAGGTGTCATGGATGGCATGCGGTGAACACACATACCCAATCAGACATGTAACAGGCAACTAAGGTATTACTAGAATGTTGAGGTTAGAAAATTTTGCTTAGAGGCATCTTTATTCAGGCTTAAGTATATTTTACGATCCTGAAAAATTATCAGACTAGGAACCCACAGATTAAAGTCCCTCCCGGAGGACTTGCTCCTTGAATTTTCCATCCTAAAAAATCCATCGACTCCGACAGGGTTTGAACTCGCGACAAGGAGCCTGACCACTTGTCCACTGAATCAAAACTATATACAGTCTAATAACCATTCAAATTTATTATTGGATTTTTTCCCTAAGCACAATTAACACAAGACTGATTTTATAAAAATTTGCACAAAATTCGCCTTGTTTCATAGCGACAACGTGAATGATTACACAATAAACGTAACGTTACGAAGCAACGTCAATGAATATTAAATAGAAAATTACGGTTTTAAATTAAATCTATAAAATATTAATATTTAACAGATTGGATTCAAAACTGTTTAATCTGTGTAGCTGAGATTTACAGACAACGCTTCCTCTGTCAGGTAAATATTAAATACATTTTCAAATATTTCGTTTACCAAAGTTTTAAATTCTCGTTATTATGAAATACCGTGATGTATATGAGGCAAGTTAATTGAAATTATAACAAATCTTACTCTCAAATTAGAAATATTCTATTTTATATAATTTTACATAATATGTTGTTATACTGTTTATATCAAACTTCTCCATACTTTAATAAAATACAAATTGTTGACGCGAGAGGCCTGCAACTGCCTAACCACTATATTTTTCAGTACTATATTTTTCAGAGGAAGTCGATAATCTAGATAGTATATGGGTAACATGTTCCGATCCTACACTATTTATAGCTGTTTCCTCAACCTGGAGTCGCTGTATTTTAGAGTTATCATAATTCCACATGATCCTGACTGGATATCGGTCCCATACTGGGTAAAATTGCATAAGAAAATTTTTACTCAATGTGAATCAAACTAACTCACGTTCCGCAGCTCTGCGCCAAGGCATGATGCTTCATCCCTATCCGTTCTTAATTTCCTATATTATTGATTATATCAAAATTTTCAGGCAATTTTCTTCCATCAATATATTATTTTATTTATAAACTCCAGGTTATGTAATTATTTGGGATATCCATATTTTAATATAATTATTTTCATTAGTAATTACATCTTTGTAAGTTTGTACCGTTTTTCCCTGCCACAAATTTTAATTCAGGATATGTCCATACTGATATACATTTCGTTCATTCGCCCCTGTGTGACGGAGGTGTCAGGCGTGATCGATCGGCACCATGTCGTTCACAGACTTTCTATAAATATAGGGACTTCATCCCATCTCACCCCTCATTCCCGAACATAAGTTGGACACTAGTTGAGGATATTATATATAATAATATATCTTTATCAAGTTAGGACTACTGCTTAATGTTTGTTATTTTGTCCCTCAGACTTCAAAAGTATACATTGTTAAGTTACGTGTAAACAATGTAGATTGTTATTTTTCAGATGTATTTATGAATGTTCTGTATTTTATATGTTTTATTTCTGGTCATGTCTAAGTCTCAATTTCTTCTTCTTCTTACAAGGATTGAAACTTTTTTGGTTCGTTCCGGCTCCAAGTATTACAGCTGGCTGTGTCTATCTTTTTCGTGGGCGTCCCCCGATCTCTTTTTCCACCTCATGATTGATAGTTCAGAATGTTCCTATGCAATCTGTTGGTATCCATTGTGGCAGACATGCTCTTACCATTTTCTTCTATATTTTATAATGTATCTGTCAAGCTGCATATTTGGGTTGTTCTTCACGGATATCTTACACTTCGTTTTTTATTCAGTTAAAGTATATCATGCCCCCTCCATGGTATCTTTACCTTGTCTTATGGAGTGGCTTGCCGTGCTTAATTGATTGATCCTGAGTAGCTATGCTGGCGGTAGCATTGCTGCCGATAGGGTTTACCCATACCGGACTGGTTCCAGGTGATAAGCCAGACGAATAAAGTACCTTGGTCGAAAGAGTGGACGATGCTTTCACCGTAAAATTACAAACCACCGTCAAGAAATGTGGACATGGGTTCACACTGGTGGGTAAAATTTTCCGGAGGTCAAATAGTCCCCCATTCGGTTCTCCGGGCTGGGACTACTTCAGGGAACCCATGCCAAAGGCTCAAACACAGACATGTTCCTAGGAACATGGAATGTTACGGACTTTAGATAGCGGGGCACTACAGATATTAACGCGGGAACTAGATAAATCGTCCTTGGATATATTTATTTATTTATTTATTTATTTATTTATTTATTTATTTATTTATTTATTTATTTATTTATTTATTTAGCCTGGTGGAGTTAAGGCCCTGTGGCCTTTGCTTTCCACTCACCAGAACAGCATATGTTACATATGAATACAAAAAAAAATACAATAATAGTCATATTAAAACAGGACAAACATATGTTACACATGAATACAACAAAATTACAATAGTAGTCTATTATACTAGGACAAACATGTTACATATGATATACAAAAAAAAAGTTACAATAATAGTTATTGAACACTTCATTATCTGTCTTATTAATAATAATGAAATTAATGTCTAATAATAGAATGAACACTAAATTACAATTAAAATTAAAATTATTTGATTACAATGAATAAAAAAGGAATAACAGCTCGAATCTACTATGCATAAAAAGAAGAGAAAAAACATACACCTACAATTAATTAATCTACGCTTTTTATTATACAAGGCATTTAGGTAAATATATTAACAAATCCTAAAGTCTATTTTTATATAATAATGCAAAAACCGCATTATTAATTCTTAAAAGAGTATATATTAGTGAGTTGTTTCTGTTTAGTGATTTTATTTTCAATTTATTTCTGAAAGAGTGGTAAAGTTTGGCAGTCTCTGACATAGGGGTGGAAGTGAATTCCATGTTCTATGCAAGAGAAAACTGTAAAAGATTTCGGAATAATAGGTAGTATGATGAGGAGGGATATAGAAGGACACTGGTGCTCAAGGGATCGGGTATCTAAGTTATTGTATCAGAGAGTTTAGTGAACGGTGTTGTGAAAATAATAAGGTAAAGATGTGTGTAATATGTTATAGAGTAGCATGGGATGGATGGTCTACGATCTTGAGACGAAGCCCTGACATTGTGCATGGATTGTGTAACGTGATCAAATCTACGTATACCACAAATAAAAAGTATGCAAGAATTGTGAACACGTTTAAGTCTTGGGTAAAGAACAGTATTTGTGTCATAAATGGGGGTGTCACAGTGTTCAAAATTTTGCTAGCCAGACAAAAACAGTAAAAGAGTAAAAAAATTGGGGCATTGCGAGTGTTTCTATAGCATTTTTCTTAGAGAAACGGTAAAACAATTTCTTTTACGATTTATGAGTGTATTATTGGAAGATAGTTTTGCCAATTTTATATTTGTTTATTCCAAATTAAATTTGTATCCATACACACTCCTAGATTTTTACTGTCTCACTATAAGGGATCTGCCCCCATTAAGGACACATGTAATACTGCTTTGTGGTTATTAGGTAATAGTCTCTGATTGCCCATAATGATTGCTTTTGTCTTTCTGGATTTAATTCAGTCCATATTTCTTTGTCCACGGCGTTAGCGAGTCAGTCTCATAATTTTGGTTACCGCGCATTTAAGAATATTGTCGAGTGAAGTAGATCTGATGTCGTCCGCAAATAAAGATTTTTGCAATGTTTTAGGAGTCAATATGTCGTTTATAAGATTGAAAAAAAAAGGCCGAAACCGAGCCCTGGGGGTGTGAACTCCAGCTTTACGGTTGGTCCAAGAAGAGGAGTGTAGATTTATAATTTCCTACAACTATTGCTGGCGCTCACGAAGGTAGAGTGACCCATTGCGTACACTGCAGAAAGTGAGAGGTTTTTGGTTTATCAACAATAAGTCCAAGTCTACCGTGTCAAATGCTTACTAAGTCAAGTAGTGTTAAAATAGTAAGTTTTCGATTATCAGAGCTTCGCGTTATGTTCTTCACATATATTTAGTCGAGCAGTATGTGTGGTGTCCTGTTCGAAAGACTGATGGTTCTTGATTCTAAAAGGTCGTGTTACAGTTAGGTAGTC
>JASPKZ010004393.1:0-34370 GCA_030220185.1 Diploptera punctata | reverse complement strand
TGTATTTCGCATAACGAGTGTGCAGTGAGGCCGAAAGAAACTATCTACCTCACCCGACGGGAGGAATAATTTTTTTTGGGCCTAACGGCAAATCAATGAAGTTGAAACTAATTTATTTCTCTGTCTTTCCGCTTTATAAATTCTTTTTTCACGAATTGGGTTGAAATATCCTTCCGTTTCCGCGTTGGACAGATTCCGTTTTATGCAAAGTAAATAAATGTAAAATGACTATTATTTCGCCGGGACCAATAAATTTGTTCACATTGGACAAGTTTCCGCATTATTCACGTTCCGGATTAAGCAAGTTTTACTGTATATATATAAACTCCTGGCGCGACAGCCCTACAAGGCCCTTAGCCTACCAGCCGGCTTACTGGCCTCACATCCACATGTGTCAATCACAGAGATAGATTATCATCCAACCAGTGTAGGGGTGACATATTGTCAGCATGTCGAGTCCCCCAGACGTTATATCTGATTTTCTCAACCTGGAGCCGCTACTTATTGTAGCTACCCAAATGCCTCTCGAAGCTGGGTGGGCTCCGGTCCCATACAGGCCGAAATATCATGAGAAAATTTCTTCCCCCATGGAGACTCGAACCAGTGCAATCCCGTAACTTCTGCACCAAGGCTTCTTACCTTAACCACTCGGTTACGGCGCGGGACATATGTGTATATATATAACCCTGAATTTTCAAGTTCCCGGTGAGCAAAATTTGATCTCCAAGTTCATAAAATCGGCACCAGATGGCAGTTCCGAAGATGATGTTAACGGCAAAGTTTTTAACAGTTGGAGTTTGACTGAAGTTAAAGGTGAAATGCCTTTGAAATCGGTATCGTGAATACACGGAACTTCATGACGTCAGATATAAAACATTTTCTCCAGCTCATTTAAAAAATACAATAAATATGTTGTTGATGAGACAATTTAACTTTCGGTTCAAAGCTCTGGAGGACACAAAAGACGAAACGCCACAGGAATTTATATAAAAAAACATACGCCGCTCATAGAAGAATCCATTAAGACTCGAATAATTAGTTTAGACTTAACCCAGTTTGAAAGTTCGTCACGAAAGCTGTGTCAGACTTGAAGGAAGGTGCAGCATACCAAATAATTTTATGGATTTACAGACGCCCACCTGTTTATAACAAATCGATAGGACAATAATCAAGAGTTAAAACAGAAATGTTTATCTCATGTATTTAATAAGGTCCTATCGACTTGATCTGTAAATAAGCAGTTCTTGTTACGTCAATGGTTACGAGATTTATGGGATCAAATGGGATCGGGATCAATAGATTCTTAAGGGATTCAAAACCATAATTTAACAGAATAAGAGTGGATGGAAACATGTCGGGAAAAAATATCAATCAGACGAAGAGTTCGCCAAATAAATTCCCTAAGTTCACTTAATATATATTTTTTTCCAGGATTGTGTTATTTACACAGGTATCCTCAACCAAAACACATTTTTTTTCTTCCACACTTCCCAGTCTTGCGTGTCTGCTTCTGTCATATTTCTCTTCTTCATGTTGTCTTGAATTCCCTTTATCCACGTTGGCTTTGGTCTACCACGTTTCCCTTTTCCAGGAGGTATCCATTTCAATACTTCTTTGTTTTTTTTTTCCGTGTCCCTTCTTTCTCATTATATGTCCATACTATCTTAGTTGGATTTCTTTAATAATGAATGAAATTATAAAAGACATTGGACTTAAAGATGGATATAGAATGGATGATAAAGATCGTACATTGTATGCTATGCTGATGGTGAAGTTTTGATGGCGGATACTGAGGATGACTTGCAGAGATAATCATGTAGGGTAATCTCGGTAAATCGGGACCAAAAATAAAATATATAATATCGGCTTCATTATCGGTAACACATATATATTTAGTTCTTCATGATTTAATATAATCTTTGATTAACATTTTTTACCAGTTATAGTTCTTATCAACCAAATGCATGAGGAATTAATAAAATTCATATTTCAGTACTGCATATTCCTATTCATCCTATTTTGTTAGGGTAAATAGGGACAATCTTTTAGGTGAATCGGGACAGTTTTCAAATGACTTCCTTTGGTAAAATATTTATTTCTCAGACATTTTAAACACAATTGTATAACATTTTTTTACAAACTATCATAAAGTAAGATTTAGTTCTTTATATTATGCCTACAAACATTTTTTTTTCCTTCAGCTCCAACACATTTTTAATTATACCATTCACTTCTTTTATCAGATGCATTCTCCCAGTTTTCATGAAATGGGATTACAATATTTTATAAACAAAACCCACGCTTTTCCAGTAACATCATATTTTTCTACTTCTTATTCAGATTAAAACGACCATATATTTGTGCTTATTACATTTTTCTCTGTGACGTAAAAAGCTGCCTTTCTTACATTGTTGAAATCATGCAGACAAAGGAAGAATTTTTATACCAACTGAATGTAACTCCTACTGTTACGGTGACAGTGAAAACACGTACGAGGTATCCCAAATAATTCTGCCGCTTTATACAATCTCCTCCCCTGACGGAATGTTTTAATAGCTCTGTGCATATCAACTCCTGTTCAACTCTGTTTGGAATTACACATCGGTAATGTAATAGTTGCAAATAAATACGTGAAATACGCTGTCCCTCTTCGGCCAAAAATTAGTGTCCCTATTCACCCGAAATGCAATGTTTCAATCTTCATATAATGGAAACACTTAAACCGTTGTCGACAATAACGGGAATTATAGCAGTTTCTTTGGGGATAAATACTTAATAATTTAGAAAAAATTAATTCGTAATCAGACCATTAGTTAATAAAAGACATGCATAATAAAAAACGAAAATATTAAATATACGAAGCTATTATTTAACTCAACTGTAACACCAATTGTTGTTAAAACTTCAGATAACCAAATGAGTACTAATATATCACACAACTGGTTTTCATACATTAAGTACAGAGATTTGTCGACAGATGCCAGGAATTTCGCTGCGAGGCTTAGATTTCAGTGGAGAGAACAAAATTTAAAGTGTCTCTATTCATCCTGTGCTCTGATTCAGCCTAGATTACCCCATATTCTATCTTGGTTGTCGAAAGTACAATATGAAAATATTATTAACGGAAACTGAACCAATGACTGTAAGTAAACTCCCCATAAGATGTTAAGTAAGAAATAGATATAAACATAATAGAAAAAGTAATGGCAATAAAATATATGGGTATTGAGAATAACTAGCTGGGGAGCTTTGCAAAATGAAATTGCATATCAAACTAATCAAGCAGCAAGAATAGCTGGATGCATGAATATTATTATATGGAAAAACAAATACTTGAATATATATGTGTGTGTGTGTGTGTGTGTGTGTGTGTGTGTGTGTGTGTGTGTGTGTGTGTGTGTTTTAAGGATACCAATACAATCTATAAAGCTGTCATACGCCAAATATCGATATGCCTCTGAGACAAGAGCGGATACTTCTGGAACTAAACAGATTCTAGAAGTAAATTAAAGGAATGTTTGAAGAAGAATTGTGTATAAAACTAAAAGTGAAAAGATTAGAAACCACTTAAATATCCAAGCAATACATGGTTGGGTGATAAAAGAAGAAGAAGAACGGAATTGAACCAATATGTCTCTAGCGTGGCATCGGGCAGAATTGTATTGTGGTAAGAGGATCAACATACCTGCAGACGAGAAAAGATCGCCCTGAAGATCGAAAATGATCTGAAGGGACTCTAATTTCCGGCAGGAATAAGCTGTGGGCCTAATAAAACGAGAAGAAGACGAAGAAAAAGAAAAATAAGAGAAAAGATGAGGAAAATCCTAATTAAGGACATAACTTGTTCAATGCTTTTATAATAAATTACCAATTTGAAAGTTAATGAATCTCTACAGATAGCCAATGATATTTTAGTTTTCTTATTGTAAATTATCATAAGTAATGCCACGAGTGATTTCCAAATTATCGATAAATTCACGACTCACGAAGTGAGGAGTGAACTTATCTAGATAATTTGGAAATCAAGAGTGGCATTCGTTAGGACTATTTAACGAATAAAATTAAGCTCTTTACTAAAAAATAATTATTTGAATATAGTTACTGGTGTTTTAAAATATGTATATAGTTAATGTAAACGGCGATGTTTGAAAACAAATTAGAAATGTGAAGTTACTCGATCATATTATTTATTGCTAAATAGGATCGCAATATTGTAAGAATGCACTCTAGTGGAGAAATAATGAAACACATGAAACTATTATAATCAACATTGTAGGTTCATCATTTATATTTTGAATAAACAACTCAGTAATATCACTGAATCTATTCATTATTTGCTATATTCAATGTATTTGTTGGAAAAAATAATAGTCTAACTTGTTCAGAATATTAAAAAAGGAGGAGCTTTCTTTATCACAAAAGCAGGAGCTGATAAAGAGAAATCGATAAAGATCGAGGCGAAACACGACTGTCATTGATGTAAAACAGAATTCATTGAAACGTGATTGGTCATTGACTACCATTTGTGACATGAGTTAAATAGTCATGTTAAATTATTCTATAAAGTGATCTCTTAATTCGAAAAATGGAAATTTCTAACATTATCTTCTCGATGGTGGAAGGTGGCACCAAATGGTGGCAGACATAGCTTTGGAGACCGAACGGCTGCCGGTATAAAGGTTTCTCTTTCATTTTGTGGGCTTAAAAAATCCCTAAAGGAAGGAAAGGATAGAAACAGTTCTTGCATCTGAGGTGGAAGCAATTTCTTTAGGGGTAGAAGACCCCAAAATCAAATCCCTGGTCCTCCAGGTTGGTATGTACGGTGAGGCAACTTTCCACCAACTTAAACATAAGCAATTCTAACCACTATAGGGGTTTTCATTACTTGAAAATATTATTACTCTTATGGGAACGATGTTGCCACTTGAAGCCGCAGACAGTGTGACAGAGATGGAAATAAATCTCCCTCTTCTCCTCCATGCATAAGTACAGAAGCAACATAATTTTATGGCACAATTATCTTCACTTCTACTACTAAATCGAATTCGTGATCATTCTAATGTGGTTACTAAATAACAATTATTAACGTTTGTAATTTTATAGATTGTTATTACAGAAATGTCAGTAGCTCCAGAACACTCGTGATATATTAGTTGCGTCTCATGCGGCTGTACGTGACAAAACAAGTTTCATTGAAAGGGGATGGTTTAATGGTATCTCCTCTAGCCGCTGTTACAATAATTGAGTTCACCTCCAAAATTTATTAAATAATTGTGTGATAATTATACGTTTCATAATGGTATTTTTAATAGATCGGGCATCCACTATCTTGGCAAAATTATAAGTGAAACTATTTAACTTAATTATTTATTTCAAATGAAACAACTAATAAATCAATCTCACATGAAAGGGCACGTTTACTAGAAAGAATTGCTCCATAAGAGCAATACTATTTTCTAGACGTGAAACCCCCAATAGTAATAAGTAGGCCTAGGGTTTTTATGACCTAAAAACCACCGAAATATGAAAAAAAATACAGTTATGACCTAAAATTTACAAAAATATGCACAGTAACATAAAAATATGACTAATAATATTATAATTGTGTAATAATTTCAGTTGCAAAATAAAATAGTAAACCAGTTTTTGACAATTAACTATTTATTAAGAATAAAAGCAAATTAGATGTAAAATAAAGAATGGAATTTGATATTGAAGAATGTTTTTTATTTTATTAAAATTATCAGTAGCTATCTGCTTGTCACGAGACAATACATAAATATTTACTCAGGCATATACGTAATATACTGCGAATTGAAATGAAATAGGAGAGGAAGATAGATTTTACAAGAAACAAAAATTCTAAGAAATATAACAACTCAAACGAACAGGGAAGAAATAAATTGTATAATAAAAGTTCTTTACCTCTTAAAATAGTGAAAAATATATTACCAATAAATTGCTATAATATGCTGTCACGTATAAATTGTCAAATATACATAAATTTGACTCAACAAAGTACTTTGTATTCAATTAGTTTTGTATGAAAAGCATTTATGTATATTTAAGAAACATATCAACATCACTCTTACAAAAAATATATGCTATATCATAAAAATCTTAGCCTAAAACATTCGTACTTCATATGCCATTATAGATAAAGATGGCGACTGGGGAGGGAGACATATATAACAATCCATGAATAAGAAGAAGAAGAAGAAATTGTTCTTCGTCTGTTGAATTTTATATACCATTCTCTGAATATTATCTTCTCTTTCTACCAATTTTTGGTATATGTTAAAATTAGAATTTTCAAACGTGAGAGGAAATTTGTAGAGAAGAAGTGAACGGCCCTTGTGAAATATTCATTTTCTAGTTCACGTTGCTTTGAAACAAGGCACATTAACCCCATTTACAGCAATAAAGTATTTTTATTCTACCAACTTCTCTCATAAAAGTAACAAAAATAACCATCACTCATAATCCAGCATTCCATCCACTTAACACACAGTTTAACCTCTCACCTAATATGTTCTTTTACGTGCCTCACGCCAACAAGGTCTTACAGTGACACGACCTGTCAAGAAAGAGATTTTTAACTATGGATCACACACACATATGACCTATGGAGCAGAAATATGGACTATAAATGCCAAATTAAATTCAAAATTGGAATATACAGAAATGGATGTTTTTAAAGATCTGCACGGTACTCTAAAATTAGACAGGATCAGGAACAGTATAATCTGCTAGTAAGGAGTTTGAAGTGGATTTCCAAATCGGAGGAAAAGAAGAGGGAGACAAAGCAATATTACATAGAGGGAATTATGAATTTGATGAAGGTCAGGGGACTGCAGGGTGGTAACTGGAAGGATAGAGATGAATGGACGAAGAGAATCAAAGCTTAATATTGGGCCCAGGAAGATATTGTACATATTTAAAAGTTTTTGAGGCGCAAATTACCTACGGCTCTCTAAGATGAGTCCTATCAAAAATACAAGAAAAACTTAAGTGAGGTCAATAGTGAAGAGGAATAAAAATAAACTCCTAATTTTACTGCGTAAACTAAGCGAATTCTTCATTTAGGCGAATTTTTGGTACAATTTTTCTGGTTTATGGAGTATATCTTTATTTTATTCATTAAATTGTATAGTGCAAGTTACATTGCGAGAAAGAAATATAGTGGTTGCTAGAGCAGCGATTTTTCAATTTCGGGTATCAAGTAAACCCTTGCTACTAACGTTCAGATTTCGATGATTCTTGGGGAACACCTTCTTCGTTTATTTCAATAGCTTGTAGTCAGTTTCGTTTCGAAAAATCGAAAAAAGCGCCCGTTAGAGCGATTTTAAATTGAGGTTTTAGATGAGCGCCTCCTCCAAATGGTCCAATTCTCTGGTTAAATAACTTGACCTTATTTTTTTAATGATGGTTATATAGTAAGCTACATTCTGCTAAAACAAAAATTTTGGCTGCTATAACAGACATGCTAATGGAGAAGACTACATAACAGTGAGCTACATGATCCTTATAGGAAACCTGATATAATAATAGTTAAGTCTCGTAGACTACGATGGGCAGGAGATGTAGCACGAATAGGAATCGAAAGAGGGACATGGAAACTTCTTGTAGAAAAACCAGAGGGAAAACGTCCAGTTGGTAGACCAAGAATGAGATAGGAGAATAACATTAACCATGATATGAGGGAAGTAGAATGTGCAAGAGATGATTGGAAAACATTATCTCAGGATAGGGATTGTAGAGAGCTGATGTCAGCGCGGCCATAAACCTACAGGTTCGATAGTGCCAGTCCAGTGAGTTAGTTAGAGCATTAATAAACAAATACTCTCATATATATATATTTTTTTTTGTTGTCATGGAAATTTTCAGTGTTTACACATGGAACCTTTAGAAAACAAAATTTCTGATTATAAGTCAAGATGGATGCAACATGTTCATCGAATGGAAGATCACAGAATACCCAAACAAATGTTAAGATATCAACCTGCAGGAAGAAGAAGACCAGGACGTCCACTCAAAAGACTTTTGGATGGTGTTTCTCTTGAGGCCGAAACAGGTCAACAAATGGCCTAAATTCGTGAATGTACTATGATGATGATGATGAAATTTTCAGTGTCTAGTAGATAGGATCGGTGAACATCTGTAAAAAAATGTTTCAAAAATACTTCCACGAGAACAATCTCAATAGCTTCATTCCTTCAGAATTCGCTAATAACATCCCTTTATAATAATAATTCAATATTAAAATTAAGTATGATTACGGAATCATAAATGAAGAAGAAACCGATATATATACTGTAATCTTTCGCTAATATTTTATTTTGATATAAGCTAATAGCGACCTTCAATTCTGTAGTGTCACCATCTATTGAGAAATATACATAAGTAAGTTATATAATCACGGAATTATAAGCTTCAATAGTATTAACTACAGATAGCATTAATTTTACGGCATTCAATAAATAATAATCTCAAAACACAAGGTGTTCCAACGAGAGTCATGAAAATCACATCTCCACGAAGAAGCTGTCGCTGTCCATTGGTTCAACATTCTGCATTAGTGCGTCACCCAGTAACTGCAGCAAACTCCTTAGCAAGTCGAATATATGGTACGATTATCCTGGTCTTCTTTTTCTTCTTACTTTCATGTGATAGACTTAAGAGGTCTGTTACGATCTAAATCCAACATTTGAAGGGCCTGACCCAGGGATCCTTTGATCTGTGGGTCTGTCCAAAGATCTCTTGCATGGTGGCGCGTGATGTAAGATTTGGCATAGTATTCTTGTTCTGCTCATTCTTCTTACATGAGGTTTCCAGTTGTTTCTATATGTTTTGTACATATTCCATGATTTATTCTGTTTGTAATTATTTGAGAATCTCATAATTCCTTTTATGGTCTGTTCTTGAGTAACCTACAGTACGTCTCATAAATGTCATTTCTGCCGAAGTTAGTCTTTGTTCATCTACACTGCGAATTGTCCAGGCCTCACTGCCGTAACATAATATGGGTCTGGCCAGTGTTTTATAAATTCTAGTTCGTATGTGTTGCTATACTTTGTTTGGCTTGAAAATATTATTTATAATTCCTGTTACTCTGTTAAATTTTATAATTTTTTGACTAAAATATTTTTCCTCTTCGTATGTAACTTGGTATCCGAGGTAGTTAACGGTGTTAGTTCATCATCATCATCATCATCAACAATCACGGATTAAGCCCATATGGCTTGTTCCGGTCTCATAGATTCTCATTCAAAAGTTGGATCCATTTCTTCTTCGTTCTACCAACATTCCTGCGTCGTTTTGGTTTGTATTTAAGTATAATTTTGGGAATGCGATCATCTTCCATTCTTTGAACATGTTCTTTCCAGTTTTTTCTAGATTCTTTTATTCTATCTAAGAGTTTAAAGATATTTAGCTCATTTCTAATATCTTCACTTCTTCTCTTATCTAGAAGTTTGCAACCAGCCACACTTCTCAGAAATCTCATTTCAGCTGCTTCTATGATCTTCTCTTCTCTTTTAGTTAAAACCCAAAATTCACTACCATACAATAGTAAGGGAACTGCCACTACTTTATAAAATTTCAGTTTTGTTTCCTTTTCTTGTGCTTTTAAATATCCTTTTGATTGTTCCACATATATAATTACATTTATTTTGTGGAAAGCAACGGGAAGCTACCATACCTACAATTCCCTAGTAAAGCTGGAAGCACAGCATGAAAAATGCTATGGTTGCAGTGAAGGACCTGCCTTCGGGCAGAATTACTATGGATGGATGGAAGTTTGTTAAATAGATCCTCATTTTAAAATAGGAGATTTCATAACCCAGGTATTTAAAATGGTTCACTTGTTCAATGAGTTTCCCCTCCAGAATTATTTTAGCTCTTACGGTATCTGATCCCTTAAAAGCTAGGATTTTCGTTTTATTTATTGATATTTTGAAATTAAGGTGTTAGTTTGTTCTAATATTTTATTATTAATAATAATTTTACTGCAAACTGTGTAATTTCCTAGGAAAGCCATGACTTTAGATTTCTCGATTATCCTGGTTTACGGAATATATCATCATTTTGTTAATTAAATCGTAATTATCCAGTTATATTGCCAGAAAACAAACATGGCGACACCTAGAGCGATTTTTAAATTATGGATTTTAGATAAAATCTCCATCCATAATATATTTTATAGACTTACTATGTCAACGGAATATTTATAAATTGTACCCTCCTTGTAGTTAGCAGCCTTTAATATAATCAAATAAAATTGCAATTTAGTAATATTTAAATTCAAATTCTACCTCCTAAAAATAAAACTTTATAAATATAATGAAAGTCTACGGATCCGTAATATAATTTTTTCCGCGATAATGCGTTTTGTCGTACTTACAGCAATGGCGACCATGATTGGATTGAAAGTTCAACATCCTACATTTCGGGGTTGCCAACATAAATAATTATACTGTAATATTACATATTACAAACCTCGTGCGGGAAGTAAAACCACTGTCCTTTATGTATACTACATAAGATGTATATACAAAAATATATCCAAAAGTTAGTGTTAATATATATATTATAAGAAACCAATCACTGCATTTTAAATGAACTGAACTTTATTTGAAACAATATAAAACAACAAATATGTACTTGCCGACATTTTATGACTGATTGGTGTCACGACCTGCTATAGTCTCAACTAAAAAACATTGCCCACACTGTTAACGTTAGTCAGTTGTTTATAATGAACGCAAATATTTCCAACAAAGATATTATTTTACTATTATTTATTATTTTGAAAACACTATCGTGCAAAAAATAATGTACAACACACGTTTGTGAATGTTTTACAGAAGCGAGGAAATGTTTAAAAACCGAGCGATAGCGACGTTTTTAATTTCCCAGATTCTGTAAAAACCACTTCCCAACCTCGTATCGTAATTTACTATAATAGATTTACTCCTGTACCCTTAGGTATCATATGTAACACCTTTGGCGTTTTTTTTTTCTGGCTTTGGGAACTTTTCCAACTCATTGTAATCGGTGGCATATTATTCCATACATTCAGAGCATCATTAATTAAAGGGCCTAAACTTGGCTGAGACCAAAGTTATCATATATGATACCTTGCAAAAAAATCTTAAATGCCGCCAAATTAAATTTTTTGTTTCTTGAAAATTTGTTATTTTGACCCCTATGAACCTATTAACCGTGAAAATAAAACTATAATTGAGAAAATCTTAATTCAGGATCCCCATAAAATTCCCCTATTTTTTTTAAATCCCCATATTTCTCTCTCTCTCTCTCTCTCTCTCTCTCTCTCTCTCTCTCTCTCTCTCTCTCTCTCTCTCTCTCTCTCTCTCTCTCTCTCCCCTCTCCTCCCCTCTCCCTCTCTCTCTCTCTCTCTCTCTCTCAACCTATAAAGCACAAAAAATATTATATATTAAAATTATTCTTCGAGACACAGGAAGTCAATGATCGAATTTCGAATAGGCTAATATGTTTCTAGTTTTTATTTTATATGTCGAGTTTCATCCCGATATAATCGGAAACTGTAGCCGCTGGGTAGCGTTTTTTAAATTTTTGCTTCAGGTGAAATTTCCCTGCTAATGGTGTGATTTTGCTTGTTAACAAACTCAAACTTACTTTTCTTAATTCATTGCTATATGCCAAGTTTAGTTCCTCCAAAAAAAAATTGGGAACGTTAGAGAGTTAACAGATTATATACCATACGTCACGCATAGGGACAATTGTGTTCCCTAGAGGGAGTTTCTAAACCAAGCTAATTTAGATACGCTTATTTGCCTACAGATATCAATGCGTGATATGCAGTTGAGAATCATGCCGACAGACAGCAATTTGCGCTCCGTTTGATATTTCAAAGTAAAGTTTCGAGTGATCGCCGTTTTCTAGAAGAGAAATTACCTATCTACTGTGTTGAACAAGATGTTATTTGAAAAATACAGGGAATAAAATAAACAAGTTACTCACTTTTTCCTTGAAATCTAGATAACGTATATACTACTTTAGATGTACAACCAGATGGTAGAAACAGGAAAAAAATACTGGATGGATGGGGCGAGAAGTTCTATGTAGGCCTAATTAAAATTGGTTGGAAAGAATGGAGTCTTATAACGGTAAATGCTAACTTGCATCTAAAAGTTATTTCTGCCACCGCATTTTAAGGAACAAAAGCACAGTGACCTTGAAAGATTTTGTACATGAGGTAAACATTGTGATACACAGGGCTAAGATTTTTATGATATAGCATATATTTTTTTGGTAAGAGTAATATGTTTCTTATATATATATATCATCCGGTATCATAGCAGCTGCCGTCGTCTTCCGGAAACCAAACGGCATTCCTCTCTGTCCATCCATTGATCTTCCTCCATTCCTCTGATATTCATAGCTGCTTGTACCCCTTCTATCCAAGTTTTCTTCGGTCTTCCTCTCTTCCTCCTTTCCATTGGGATCCATTCCATAACAATTTTAGGCAATCTTTGCTCTGGCATTCTTTTGACATGGCCATACCACTGTAATCTTTTCTTTTCTATACATATATATATATATATATATATATATTATACAAAAATTAATTTAATTAAAGTACATTGTTAAGTCATATTTATGCATATTTAGTCATTTATATATGAGAGAGCATATTATAGCAATTTATTGGTCAGATTCGTCATATTTTCACTCTTTTAAGAATTGAGGAACTTTTATCGTATAATTTATTTCTTCCGTGTTTATTTGAATATTAAATATTAAGGATATTCAATCAAATAAACAGGTTATCACAATACTATTTCAATTAAGTTAAATTTCTCAGAATTTTATTTCTTGTAAATCTATCATCCTCTCCTATTTCGTTTCAATTCCCAGCATGGTTAATAGCCACAGCAGAAGTACTAGGGGAAACAGCCACAGAAAACCGAAAATTTACGCCTATGTAGATGGCATGGTAATCGTGTCCCAGAACCTAGATAATGTACAAACAGCTTTCAACAAACTCATAACGTGGGCCGAAAAGAACGACCTATCAATAAACGAGAGAAAAATGTAAAAAAAATGACATTCAGAAGAGGAGGCAGAATAATGAAGTGAAAGAAATTTAAGAATTTTCCCCTTCTGCATGTAGATAATCGTGCGGTTTTTCTAACCTATTCTTTGTGCAGTCTAAATAATAAATAAAATTTCATCTTCCAAAATTCAACATTCAAGCAATTACAGCAAAATGTCCTCTATTTCAAATATCTGGGAATCATGCTTCGAAGCCTACATCAAAGAGCGAACGTTAGCAGCCAGGATGGCAACCAGTAGTATAAAAAATCTGAGCAAACTATCACCGAGTACAGCCACTAACCTGTTTCGTCTAAAAGTCGCACCAATCATAACCTACGGATTAGAGATTATTTGGGAATACCTAAAAAAGAAAACCCTGGAATATATAAAAAAAAAAGTTAAAGCCAACTTCCTCAAGAAATCACTAAGGCCCGTATTCAGAGACCAATCTTTACGCAAAGAGCGACTTCTTCCCCTCTCTATGACGTAGAGAGTATTCATAAAACGGTTTTATGAATACTCTATACGTCATAGAGAGGGGGAAAGAGTCGCTCTTTGCGTAAATAATGGTTTCTGAATACCGGTCTATCGAAGCATATTCCATCGCGTCTCACATACGTGCTGGCAAAGGAACAATTCTTTACAGAAGAACTACGTCAAGACCTGTATCTACCATAAACAGAAGTTTGCAAGGAATTACCATAACTTAACAAGAAGAAACAAGAAATATGGCCGGATTTCTTCTTCACGGATACGATGACGGGAGTGGACACAAGCAAGATACGACTTGCGACACACCATGACGAGATTCTCAGTACATGATTTCCAGCACCGGATTGCCACACAGAGAAATGCCACGAACCGGAAGAAAAGTGCAAGTGCAAACGATGTTTGTCGTTTGTAATCGTTCCCCTTGTTTTTGAATGCATTTGGTTTCTCTACAACGCAGATCGCTGGCGCAAAAATTCTACGCTGACGTCATGCGTCGTGTATTTCAACTACTTGAATTCCGGACGCAATTTGGCGGCGTTTCCAAAGAATGCAGAATCTATTGGTGTAATTGCTAAAAACAAATGAAGATTTTGACAAAATGTCGGCCAAACAGCGCTTATTTTGTAACTTCAGCAAATGTAACGACGAAATTGTATTAGTTTTGTTTCAAATCATCCAGTTCTGTAGGCCTACCATAATGAAGAAGATTTCTTATATCTAGTGTGAAATATTATAATTATTTCTATACAGCTGTTTCATGTGTATATTTTATAGCATCTGCACTCTCTACAGAAAACCCAATATAAATAATTAAATATTAATACATGCTGCATCCATCCAACCATCCATCCATCCATCCATCCATTCATCCATAGTCATTCTGCCCGAGGGCAGGTCTTTCGCTGCAATCATAGCATCTTCATGCCATGCTTTGCAGCTTTATTAGGGAATTATAGGTGTGTTATCTCCCGATTGCTTTCAAACACAGGTGAAGGATGATGATGATAATGATATGGGTGATGATGATGGCCGGATGATTTTCGGGGACCGTTGGGCCCTAAGCTTCCCGAAAAAAAATCCTCACTCAGGAGCCTGTCCCGACCGTGACAAGGCAGCACGCTACCTCAAGATCACAGCGGTGGACATGATATGTAAAAAATATACGTTACAGTATTCAGCATTGTTCAACTTATTACAATAATAGATATGAACTTAGTTTTGTTAAGATAGAGCTTTTAATGAGTGAAAATTGACCAAAATATCCATTTTGTGTTTTATCTCTCAGAAAATTCTCCTAAGCTTCCTGTTCAAGAAAATATATAACATCGCTATTTCGCCATTATTAAAGCCCTGGCGGCCATTTTTAAACTCCCCAGAACTAGTGGCAAAAATGATGTCAATATATCAAATATTGGCATCAGATGTATTATTGGAGAGAGGCGCAAAAGGAAAAACCCAAAATGGTAATGACAATCTCTACCATGCAGTTAGGCACAAATATGCAAAAAGAAATATTTGTATCATCACAGAAATTGGAACTGTGTGTTATTAAAGCAGTCAGAAGCATGATTTTCTTTGTTGCCTTTTTTCTAAAAGTGTATTTTTCAAGCGCATGCCCATTTAAAAAAGTTCCTTGCACTACGGTTTTTGCCCTATTCTATTGAAATTTTCCACACTTATCTGTAAGAGTACAACGAATCAAACTTGCACTGGATTTTAATCATACTCGAAATTCTCATTAGTTATGATATTTAATATTGTCACAGATATCACAGTTTCCGTCAATATGAAAAATAAATTATTTTTACTCGCAAGTATTAACAGCACAGAAAAATCCAATGCAATTTTGGAAACAATGAGTATAATGAATATCCAGAGCAAATATTGGAACAAAATAATTAAAATTGCGCTGCAAGGAACTTTCATAATTAATTAAAGTAAAAAACAAAAAAAAATGTAACTTGTGAACTAATACAACAAATCACTTGAAATTTAGCAAACACGTTATTCATATTGGTACACATTTGTGATAAAAATTCGAAAGAAATATCTTAATTAGTTTCGGAGTTTCAAAATTCACTCAAGGATACCCTATGTTGAATTACGTTCATTTTCGATTACACAGAAACTATAACCCCGGGATAATGAATCAGCTGACTTAAAAAAAAAAAGATGAGTGAAGGACCGCTGACAATACAATCCTTTAAAGGACAATATACGCTCCACGCGAAACCAGTAACATGCGAGCGCAAAGCGCCGACGCTATACGTCGGGCGTTACATGCTGTATAATAAACCAAAGTTTTATAATGTGGTTCAAAAAGAAAGTAAGCTCACTACAGACTTCTGTGAAACTTAGAGTGGACAAAAAAAATGAACATTGTGCGAAATCGTATTTATTATATGGTATTCGGGGACCGTTTGGGCCTTAAAGTTTCCCGACATTTGTCTTACAGATGATGAAAAACTCCGAAAAAACCTCACCCGGAAACTTGTCCCGACCGAGACTCGAACTAGGGCCCGCTGCATGACAAGACACAGTAAAAACTGACAAAAATATATAGTTATTTTTTTTTATATGTATTTGCCATTATAGTTTCCTATATTTCAATATTTTGACAACCGAATTTCCATATTCTAGTAAAAAGTGTTCATATTTCTACTCACTCTATACACTATTACTGAAAAAAATATATAAATATTTAATTTAAAAAATCACTTTACCTGAAAATGTGCGCAGTAAACCATGCAGGGTGCGGAATTTACCTGCTGCGAGGGACGGTTAGTGTAACAATGTACCGCAGACTGTCCGCACACAAAGTATCGAACCAACTTAAAAGCGCATGACTGACTCGTTACAAAACAAAGCATAAAACTAAGAAACTGACAAGAAGAGAGAGAGAAGGAGATTTTCCTTCATTTGACACGTCAATTTATATCCCTTGTCTTCAAATTATCTGTCATGTTTATTCTTCAATCTGGCCTTGGAAAAAGTTTTAAGGGAATCAGGTACCATATATCAATGAGAGTTTATAAATCAAATCAATTGTTGGCCTATGCTAATGATTAAGAGGAAAAATCCTTTTCATTTTATTATTTTATGTCTGAAGACGAGGTCCAGCATTTACATACTGGGTCATTATAGGCCAGAAAATGGTGGGTTTGATTTGTCATTTTTCGACTTTTTTTTTTTTTAGTTTACTGGTCTTTTTTTTTTTTGCATTTTTTTAGGTCTTGATTAATTTTTTTGCAACTTTACCTTCTTTTGACTATTTTTATACCAATTGTATAATTCAAGAATCTGCAGAGTCTAGTCTCATTCCAACTTCTTTAAAAACGCTGTCTAGTTTTACTATTAAAAAAATTCACAATTCAAACACTTTTGTTTCGCGAGAAACTATTAACCCTCTCAAAATATCACATTTTAACCACCAGCCAACTGACCGCCTGAACTATTGTATTCTGACTTCAAATTTTGTAAGAACTTGCCAATTTTTTTAAATCACCTGGAGCAGAGGGTGAAGGCAGCGAGGATGTCTTTACTCGTTAGCAATTGAAACACTTTTTACGTCCTTTTTTCCAGTTTTCACGTCTTTTTTTTTAGGATATCTTTAGGTCTTTTATAGGTCTTTAATTTCCGAGCCCTAATAATGATATTGACATAGCGACAAGCTTTCAAAGCATTGATGCAAGGATCGTTACCAATGGGTATTAATATTATAATGTTATTATGAAAAGAAAAATTAATGTCTGAACCAGGAATCGAACCATGGACTTCTCGTTCTCCTACGAGTGTGCAACTCATTACACCATTCTAGACATGGCACAAACATTAACAATTCTTTCCACATATACAATGGGATTTGTCATTTCATATCACCTTTCACCTCATCTCGTCCCGCGCCGTAGCCGAGTGGTTAAGACAAAATAAGCCTTGGCGCAGATCTACGGGACTTGCGCTGGTTCGAATCTCCAGGGGAGAAGAAATTGTCTCGTGGAATTTCGGTCAATATGGGACCAGTGCCCATCAGCATCATGAGGAATTTAGGTAGTGGCTCCAGGTAAAAAAAAAAAAATGTATATAACGGCTGAGGGGTCCCACATGCTGATCACATGTCATCCCTACACTGGCAGGATACTCGTCTATCTCTGTGATTAACGAAAAATCCAAGGAGTAAATCCTCCGGGAAGACTGGGTTCCCAGTCTGAAGATTTTCAGGCTCGTAAAAGATCCTTAAACCTTAATAAAAAGGTCTCTAAGCAAAATTTACCGACCTCAACGACCTAGTCATACTTGTTGAATGTTAGATGTCTCATTGCGTCGCTGTGTTGACCGCATGCCATTCATGACATCTATGAGCAAATAAGATAACTAAAAATAACTTGGTCTAGTAACTCCTTACAAAGGAGAGGCTATGGCTCAAACAATGGGCTACGCCATAGATATATATATATATATATATATATATATATATATATATATATCCCCTGTGATTAACTCATGTAGATGTGAAGACAGCAGCCGTGTGTGGTAGATCAAGGGCCTTTTAGGCTTATCTCGTCTCTCGTTTTACATAAAAAAGAGTCTGTTTTAGAAAACCTCGCGATTTAAAATATGTAGTTGTAATGATCTAACGGGGGTACATTCATATAATACCTCATGACTCCGAGCCTGTATGTCAACTTAGGAGATAATATGGTTAAAAGGAGGGTTGTAAATCGCTCCTTGAGACCTTGGGTCAGCCTAAATAAATGGCAGTACGAGTCATGTGTGTGAATGCTTGATGTTTATCGGACAGGAACACCATAACAGACTACGGTATAGGCCTATATAACTGTAAAGTAAAGTAGAACTCATCTCATTCGGTCCATAAAGTAATGATGGGTAATAAAATGAACCTAAAATAGGCTGCAGTGTTATAGGCTGTAGTGTCATCTAAAGATGATTAGACTTCTGATTTTTATGTTCTAAAAATCTTTATTTTAGGTGTCTAAAATAAGTTCTGATCATATGAAAATAGGTTCAAAAATAGATTTTAGGCAGATTCAGATTTACTAATTTTAGTACACATTCATCAATTTAAAAAATATTATTAATTGTTATTATTTTGATTAATTGATGAATACTAATAAAATTCATATGAAATTCCGTTGAGGTGACACGGACTAGACCTTGACGTGGTGGAGGGGCTCAGTGCCTAGTGAACTAGACGACCAGGTCGGGGAAGTCTGGCTTTTGCTAGCTTGCCGCCTGGTAAGAGGTGAAAGGAAGCGAACTAGTTCCAACGCGGGAATTCCCAACGACTTCAGAGGCGGAAAGAAAGAACAATATGTTCTCAACGGCAAAGAAGGCGCAAGAGAAAAGCAACAAAAGGGAAGAGCAGTCTCTTTAATCATGCAAAGGTACCTGTTCTAGAGGAAGAAAACCTCGATCACAAATCACCTGGTCATCCTGGAAGGGGGTTTTGCGGACGGGTTGGTAGCCCATCCAAGTAAAAAATATATTGCTCGTTCTCTCAGAGGAATAGCCGGACGGATAACCATACGACGACTATTGCAAAGTATCAGGAAAAGAACAGAGGACTTTCGGAATATTTACATGTGGCAACTCGGAATAGTCATAAGATAAAGATTAAAATATGTACCTGTTGGCAGGTGCCGTCGTCCTCAACTGTGTTAAAATAATGTGTTTAAAATATTATCTGGGGGCCTTTCGGGAGTTAACTTCCATCATCAGCAAGATTGTTTAAGACGTTGTAGACATTGATGGTCTTGATGTGTTGTTAGCAGCAACTGACTGGTTTTTAACTATCTCTTATATTGGGTTGTACGTTTGGGATGTGTTCTCATTTAGTAGTAATGTGTTGATTTCTTTTATAATTTCAAGGTCTTCTAGTAGATTTATTTTAGCTGGAAGTTTTTCTTTGTGAACAATCGTTAGAGTGTTTTCTATTGTGTCTAACGGTAGAGTTGACAGCACCACTTTCACCGCACACGAACTACCAGTTCAAGATTAATGTGCGAACTATAGTTAGTTCTTTTAAATGTGTCGTTCAAATTACTAATTCGTTCACTAACGACCCATCGCTATTATCAGTACACAGTTGAGACATCCACTTAACAAAAGTTTAGAACGCATCATGTTGCTGGTTCTAGGGTTTCAGGAATTCACATTTTAAAATATTTACTACTATTGCTCCACGGCGCGACAGGCCTAGTAAGGTTCTTAGCCTTCCTTCAGTTCGCTGCTGGCCTCACATGTACATGTGTTAATTACAGAGGTAGATGATCATCTTGCCAGTGTAGGAGTGACATGTAGTCAGCCCTTATAGCTGGTTTTCTCAACCTGGAACCGCTACTTATTGTAGCTACCCAAATTCCTCATACTGGCCGAAATTCCATAAGGAATATTCTTCTCACATGGGGACACTCATACAAGCGCGTCCCGTAGCTATGCACCAAGGCATCTTGCCTTAACCACTCGGCTACGGGGCGGGACTTTTAAACATTTACTAACATACATTTCTTCAGCTGCAGCAGCTTTATAGCCTGATTCGAGCCTCAACTTCCCTCAGAACCTTCTTCTAGGCTTCTCTATCACTGGCAAACAGCCACCATCCCTCGATTCTCAGCTTCCTTAGATCCTCCAAATTTCATCCATCCAACGCAGTCTTCATCATCTCATATTCCTTTTTCCTTCAAATTACATTCCATAAATGTCTTGGGTATCTCGTGTTCAGTCAGTTTTTAAACTTGCCCTGCCCATCGTAATCTTCAAAATTTAATTGATGTAACCACATCAGGAGACTTACATAACTGATAGACCTCAAAGTTATATCGTATACGTCATTTTCTCTTCTAGCATATTGAGCTACGTACTGCTCGGGACCCAGCTCCGTATGTCTGAAAGGAATTTGCTGTCTCAGCTGTTAGTACTATGAGAAGCAGAGAAGTGTACCTCCTCCCACTCACCACACTTACCCCGCAAATGCACAGAGCTTGGACTCGAGCTGTACATATATTTCTTAATATCCTCTTTTAAATGAACTCAGTCTTGGATAAGTTCCATATTTCACTGTCATATATTAATACCAGATTTACCAGAGTTTTATGTAGATTATATTTTGTTTTTACGCGAAAGTGCGTTTTGTCGTACTTACAACAATGGCGACCATGATTGAAGGTTCAACTTCCTACATTTCAGGGTTCCCACCTAAATATCTATACTGTAATAAAATAACTATACTGTAATATTACATATTACCAAACCGCGTGTGGGAAGTAAAACTACTGCCCTCTATGTATACTACATACAATGTATATACAAAAAAATGTCCAAAAGGTAGTGTTAATATACATTATAAGAAACAAATCACTGCATTTTAAATGAATTGAACTTTATTTGAAACAATATAAAACAATAAATACGTACTTGCCGCCATTTTATCACTAATTGGTCTTACCGCCTCCTGCTGTTTCAACTAATAAACGTTGCCCACACTGTTAATGTTAGTCAATTGTTTATAATGATCGCAAATATTTCCAACAAAGATGTTATTATTTTAATATTATTTATTATTTTGAAAAACACCATCGTGCAAAAAATAATGTACAACGCAGTTTGTGAAGTGTTTTGCAGAATCTCGGAAATTAAAAACCTCGCTATCGTTCGGCTTTTAAACATTTTCCTCGCTTCTGTAAAAATCACTTCCCAACCTCTCATCGTAATATGCTATTCTTTTGTAAGAAGCCTTGACTTAAAGTGTCTCAATAATCCAAAGTATGTTTTGTTGGCATTTTGAATTCTTCTTCCAATTTCTTCACTGGCGTTGTTTGTATTGTTAAGTAAGGAACTAAGATATATAGGCCTATATACTTTTTTGTCTAATGCCACTAGGTTGTCTTTTATGACATTTCTGGCTTTCCCTCCTGGCACTGGCGGAATTGTAATCCATTTCTTAGGTTGGGGCACCTGAAAGGCGGAGTTACGTTACCCCGATGATATGATGGGTGATAAATGATAATGAAGCGCCAGGAGAATTCTTAACCTAAACTTAACCGAAATTCCAGACTATGTGCAACCATAGGGAATAATTCCCTTTAAGGAAAAATGCCTATGGTTTGACCGAGAATCGAAACCGGGATCTCATAAACAGTAGTCAGGAACGCTGACCACTAGCCCGTGAGGCTGGTCAGGAGCTAAGATAAACCAACCTAAAGACTTTCTGAAATGTATGATGATTAATATTTATATGTTTTTTTTTTTTTGTCGGGGGCACGCCGTAGCTTAGTGGTTAAGGCACTGAGCTACAAGCCAGAGGGTCGAGGGTTCAAGTCCCGTTGGGGTCAGGATTTTTAAACTGACCCAAACCCTCTGGCGGCACTATGGCCCTGGGGTCGACTCAGCCTCTAACGTAAATGAGTACCAGACGCTTGTTCTGGGGGTAAAGGCGGCCGTCACGCAGGGCTGACAACCCGGCTGACATAAAGGGCCGATTGTCTAGAAAAAGTGGGAGTCCTAACCTCCTACTACCCCAAGGGCCTCCGGGTCTGTTGTGGGATCACTTTACTTTACTTTTACTTTACTTTATGTTTTTTTGTTACCAATAGTCATGGTACTATAATGGCGTAGCCCAATATTTAGCCTTAGCCTCTCCCTTGTTAGGAGTTAATTTAGTTGCGTGTATTTGCCCATAGATGTCATGAAAGGTATGCGGTCAATATACCGACCCAATGAGACATCTAGCAGGCAACTAAGATCCTAAGGTCGTTAAATTTTGCATGAAGTCCTTTTTTATTCAGTTTAAGGACTTTTTACGATCCTGAAAATCTTCAGACTCGGCACCCACGGCCCTAAAGGAGGTCTTGCTCCTTGGATTTTTCCGTCCTAAAAACCTCCATCAATCCTGGCCAGGTTTGAGCCCGCAACCCCCGGCACCAGAGGCACATTTAGTTTTTTTAATCCCATTTTGTTAGCTGCTATTTCCAGTACCATAAAAGGTTCTCTTGATAACTTACATAATTTATTTTGTAATAGTTTACAAGTTGGCACTATGTGAACAGACATAGGAATGATGTTTCTCATTTATTTAAAATAGAAGACATATTTGGAAGAATCCATTGGTATAAAGTGAAGTTGAGGGCCTTAAATGGGGATTGAATGTATTGTTAAAACAGTCAAAGTCTGTCGCAAGATAAGTCGTTAAAAATTAGGGTTCAGTAGAACCGGCTGATAGTAGGCTCCCCTGTGAGGGCCCTGGTTAGGGTTACAGGTACTGCTGCCTTGCAGTTAGGTGTTGGTTCGTCAAGGACTAAAGGAAGAGAACCTTGATTAAAAATCTCCTGGTCCTCCAAGTTGTGGGTTGTAGCGATAGGCCGAACCCCTGTTCTAAAAAAATGTGCAATGCTAAAAAAACCCCGAAGTAATGAAGACTGGCAAAAAACTTTAAAACGACAAATGCAGCGAAAAAGATTAAGTATCAGTTGCTGTAATAAATTATTAGCTACACAAATTGACTATTTGTGTAGAGTGGCACGAAAATAAAGAATAGATAAAATTAGAAACCTTAGAGAGATGATGAAAGTGGATAAGAATGTTCTTGATCTAAATTAAGAGCGAAAAATGAGATAGTTTGGACATATTAAAAGAATGTGAGAAGACCGAATTCCAAAAATTACTACTGCTAAAGGCACAAGGAGAACAGGAAAATCACAGGAACAATTGACAGATCAGATCAGGAGTATGAATCGAATAGAATTGACAGAAGAATCAAATTACTTTCGGGTGAAGGAAAAACCATTGTAGTGTATAAAAATGCCTAATAAAATATTATTATTATTATTATTATTATTATTATTAATTATTATTATTATTATTATTTATTTATTTATTTATTTATTTATTTATTTATTTATTTACTTAGCAGGTTTCACAATGTTTCACATCATCTTCTTGCGCCCAATTAATATATTACTTTTATTATTATTATTATTATTATTATTATTATTATTATTATTATTATCATCATCATCATCATCATCATTATCGTCATCATGTCTTATGGAACAGACATAACCAGAAAAAATAAGTTACAAATATATAATTCAATAGTGGGAAGTACTGTCAATATGGAGCTGAAATTTGGAAATTCAACAAAAACGTAGAACAAAAACTTATGTTCATGGAAATGGATTTCTTGAGGAGAGCAGCAAGATGTTCAAAATTAGAAAAAAATAAGAAATAGTGTCATACGTGAAAAAACGAATATTAGTTATTCAATAGTAGATTATATAAGATATGAGCAGTTAAATTGGTATGGGCAAGTACGACGAATGCAAGAAGAAAGGTTACCAGAAGTACATTGGAATGGTGTCCACCAGGAACAAGAAGGAAAGGAAGACCTCGAAATTCGTGGATGCAAGAAATAAGAACTGGAATGAGAACAAGAGGACTGGAGGACATGGAGTGGATGGATAGAGACGAGTGGAGAAGAAAAATAAAAGTTTAGGCACAGAGAGATGTGTAGGCCTATACATTAAAATTTTGTATATAAATAAATTATCTTACTTACTTACTTACTCACTGGCACTATCGAACCCGTAGGTTCATGGCCGCGCGGACATAAGCTCTCCATACATCCCTATCCTGAGCTAATGCTTTCCAATCATTCCCTGTATAATCTACTTCCCTCAAATCATAGTTAATGTTGTTCTCCCACCTCATTCTTGGTCTACCAACTGGGCGTTTTCCCTCTGGCTTTCCTACAAGAAGCTTCCATGCACGTCTTTCATTCCCCATACGCGCAACATGTCCTGCCCATCGCAGTCTACGAGACTTAACTGTTCTTATTATATCTGGCTTCCTATAAAGACCATGTAGTTCATTGTTATGTAGTCTTCTCCATTCACCTGTCTGTTCATCTCTCTTTGGTCCAAAAATTTTCCTAAGAACTTTATTCTCAAATACTCGTAATCTCCTTTCCTCCCTTAAAGTAAGAGTCCATGTTTCGCACCCATATAATATAACTGGTAGAATAATAGTTTTATATATTTTCAGCTTAACGTTTTTTGAAAGGAGTTGGGACATCAAAAGTCTCTGCAATGCATAATAGCATGCATTTCCAGAATTGAGCCTATGTTTAATTTCTTTGTGCATCTCATTCCTATTTGTGATTATTGTTCCTAGGTATTTGAATTCAGCCACTTCCTCAAAATTTCCCTCATTTGTCATTAGCTGTCCATTTCCATTATATACTGAATTTCTACGTGTGACCATATATTTAGTTTTACTGATATTTACTTCCAGTCCTAATTTCTTAGTGTTACTCAATAGTGTGTGCGTGTTGGCCTTTAGTATCTCCTCGCTATCGGCCAGTAGTACTACATCATCAGCATAAACTAACAGCTTATTAATACCATTCAGTTGTAAGCCTTCCTCATTCTCTAAAGATTTAATGGCATGCTCTAGTACAAAATTAAATAGTAGAGGAGATAGTGCATCTCCTTGCTTCAACCCATTCTGGATTTCAAAAGTGTCTGAAAACTGTTTGCCTACACGCACCCTACTCTTTGAGCCATTTAGACACATTCGTATAAGTCTAACTAACTTTTTAGGAATTCCGAACTCCAGCAGGATACTATATAACTTCTCCCTCTTAATTGAATCATATGCTTTTTTGAAGTCTACATATAGTTGATGTACAGTACCATTATATTCCCATTTCTTTTCTAAAATCTGTCTTATACTAAAAATCTGATCTGTTGTAGACCTGTTTCTTCTAAATGCACATTGATGATCTCCTAGAATGTCATCAATATAGGGAGTAAGTCTGCTTACTAATATATTTGTTAGAATTTTGTACGAAGTTGAAAGTAATGAGATGCCCCTGTAGTTGTTGCAATCAGTTTTATCTCCTTTCTTATAAATTGGTACGATAATTGATTCCTTCCATTCATCTGGAAGAGCTTCTTTTTCCCAAATCATACTAAGCAACCAGCGTATCTTGTCCATCAATTTTTCTCCCCCTGATTTTATCAGTTCTGCTGGGATCTCATCTGAACCTGATGCTTTATACATCTTCAATTTTTCAATCGCCATTTCAACCTCTAATGCACTTGGCTCTGCGACTAGCATTTCTGCTGTCTGTAACTTATCCTCCTCAATGTCCTCTTCTGTATGTACATTTAATAGCTGATTAAAGTAACTTTTCCATCTATTTAATATACTTCTAGAATCTGCAATCATATCCCCATTTTCATTCCGAATTATGTTTGTTCTAGCCTGAAACCCTTTCTTCTCTATACTAATTCCCTGATATAATTCTCTAATGTTCCTATTTTTTGCATTCATTTCAAGATCATTAATCTTCTCTCTCAAATATTCCCTCTTTTTACTCTTTAGTAACTTGGTGGTTTCCCGTCTAACACTACCCAATTGCTCTAAATTTACCTCATTTGGCTCGTGTAACCATTTCATTTTTGCTAGCTTTCTTTTCTTTACAATGTCGGCACATTCCTCATCAAACCATTTCTTGTTTTGCCTCTTTTTTAAACAACCAATGCTTTCTGATGCTGACAATTTAATAGTATCTCTTATAGCCTCCCATTCTTTATTTATATCAGTTTCTTCTTCGTTTGCCACATTGTCATCTGAAGATTCCAGTACTTCAAATCTATTAGCAATTTTGATTTGGTATTCTTGCCGCATTTCATCATTTTTCAAGTTTTTTAATTCATATTTTACAGAATCATCTTTAGCGTTTGTTCCTCTCATAAGCGATAGCCGTTGTCTGATTTTCACTCTGACCAGATGATGATCCGAATTGCAGTCTGTCCCTCTAACTGATCTAACATCAATGATGCTACTGTGCCAGCGTTTATCCACTAATACATGATCTATCTGGTTCCGAGTTTCTCCATCTGGGGACGTCCAGGTGTATTTATGAATATCCTTATGCTGAAATGTTGTGCTCTTAACAATGAGATTCTTTGATGTGGCAAATGTGACTAATCTAACCCCGTTGTCGTTACTATCTTCATGAAGACTGAATTTGCCTATTGTTGGTTTGAATATATCTTCCCGCCCCACTTTTGCATTAAAATCTCCTAAGACAATTTTCATATGATATCGTGAAAGGCTATCAAATAAGCATTCTAATTCTTCATAGAACTCATCCTTGATCTTGTCATCTTTATCTTCTGTGGGGGCATGTACATTTACAATTATAAAATCATGTCGTTTACCCTTTAGAATTATGTATGATATCCTATCACTAACAAACTTAATATCTCGGATAGCGGATAGGATCCTCCTTCTGACTAAAAAACCCGTTCCAAATGCAGGTCTTTCTGCACCCCCATAGTATAATGCAAAGCTTCCTGATTCCTGACTACCTTCTCCTGGCCACCTAACTTCCTGTAAAGCGACTATATCCAAGGGTGATTTATCTAATTCCCGCGTTAATATCTCTAGTGCCCCGCTATTGTATAAAGTCCTAACATTCCATGTTCCTAGGAACATGTCCCTGTGTTTGAGCCTTTGGCATGGGTTCCCTGAAGTAGTCCCCGCCCGGAGAACCGAATGGGGGACTATTTGACCTCCGGAAAATTTTACCCCAGTTGAACCCATGTCCGCATTTCTTGACGGTTGTATTTTTACGGTGAAAGATCGTCACTCTTTCGACCAAGGTACTTTTTTCGTCTGGCTTATCACCTTCGACCAGTCAGGCATGGGTAACCCTATCGGCAGCAATGCTACCGCCGGCATAGCTCTCAGGATCATTTAAGCACGCAAGCCACTCCACCACGACAAGGTAAAGATACCATGGAGGGATAAACAAATTATCATTATTATTATTTATTTATTTATTTAGCAGGTTTCATATCTTCCTTGCCAAACTGTTCTACTAGTATCATCAATATATTAAGCCTATTATTATTGTTACTATTATTATTATTATTATTATTATTATTATTATTATTATTATTATATTATTATTATTACTATTATTATAAGGAAGAATACTCAGGATTGTACAAGAATGGAAAATTAAGAGGAGAGGAGGAAGGATACGATCTGTTACCACCTAGATAGAGAATGTGCATATGTCAATGGAAAGATTTGTTGTAGCGGAGGATGATGTACAAGATATAGACAAATGGCGTAACATCATAAATAGTGAAGAGTTCTGAAATGTATTATCTAACCTTGTGTATTTTAGATGTCAATACTGTAACCTATTTTATATTTTGATATTGTTCCACTGGAGAAAAATTTCTGTATTGTATTGAGGAGAATTCTAATTAACAATAAATTATTTTTATTATAGTTATTGTTATTATAACTATTATTACTATTATTATTATTGTTATTATTATTATTGTTATGAGGTCCACTCCAGGGAGTAGGCGCCCCTGCCCTTTTGTGAGCTCCAGGGCCCACTCGCCCAGTGGGTAGCACCTGGGTAGGGCCCCGTCCACAGGGTTACGTGGGGAGAAGAGAAGTTCCCTAAGCCGTAGTGAAGGCAACTTCTCTAGGAGACGAACACTCCGAAATTCCAGTTCCCTGCCCTCCAGGAAGAGGGGTTTGGCTAGAGGCTGGTAACGTCTACTAGTAAAAAAAATAACTTACTCATAAACTTCAGCAGAAGAAAAGCCGGATTGATAAAAAGAAAAATATACAATACAGATCAATGCAATTGAGGAGAAACAATGGGAATAACATTATAAAAAACTGTGGTATAATGAAAATAAAACAACTAAAGATAACATATATGAGTGTGAGATAGGAATAGATATGATAACAATGGAAGAATTAGAAGAAGTACTGAAAACAACAAAGAACAGAAAGGCAGCTGGAATAGACGGAATTAATATGGAATTAATAAAATATGGAGGAATTTTTTTTAAACTGAGATTATTACATTTTTTAAAGTTATGTTGGAAACAAGCAACTATACCAGAAACCTGGACAACAGCAATAGTACAATCTATTTTTAAGAAAGGAGAACGTAACGACTGCAACAACTACAGAGGAATAAGAATTTTAACTGCAGGCTATAAAATATACTCAAGAATCTTAACATTTAGGTTAAAACAAATAGCAGAGGTAATGTTAACAGAAGAACAAAGTGGATTCAGACCAGGGCGTTCATGTATGGATAATATATTTACGATAAAAGAATTTATAAACAAAAGAAGAAAATATAACAAGGAAACACACATAGCTTTTATTGATTTTGTCAAGGCATTTGATAAAGTAGACAGAGGAAAACTCTGGACAATTTTAAAAGAAAAAGGAATTCCGAAACACTTAATAGCAGCTATAAAGAGTGTGTACTGGTACACAAATTGTGTTATAAAAACTAGAAATGAAGTAAGTACAAATAAAATCCATACTAATCAAGGAGTTAAACAAGGATGCAGTATCTCTCCAGTTTTATTTAACCTATACATCAATGATATAATAGAAAAATGGAACGAAGAAACAAATAAAGGAATAAAATTAGATAAAACACACTACTTGAAACATTATTATACGCTGATGACCTGGTAATAATAGCAAATACGGAAGATGAGCTTCAAAGGAATATTTTTAAATTACATAATATATGTGAACAATATAATCTCAAAATATCCATAGAAAAACTAAGGTAATGGCATTCCAAAGGAAAAATCAAATCAGATCGAAAATAGTAATAGGAAACAAAATCATAGAACAAGTGAACCATCTCAATTATCTAGGATGTTACATTTCATTTAATTGTGATAATGATATAAATAATAAAATAGCAAAATTCCAGGGAATATGTGGTACGATAAAACGATCACTAAATAACAAAACAACAAGAGAGACCCAATTGAAATTTTATAAAATGTTGGCAGTACCGGTACTGCTCTATGGATCAGAAGCCTGGATACATAAAAAACAAGATCTAAGTAGGATAACGGCGGCAGAAATGAAATTTTTGAGATCTGTTAAAGGGTGCACTAAGGAAGACAGAATCAAGAACACAGAAATAAGACAGGAACTTGAAATATTTGCAATAACTGATAAATTAGATACATATAGACAAAAATGGAAGCAACACATAGACAGAATGAATGAAGATAGATATCCAAAACAAATAACAAAATACAAACCTAAAGGCACCCGAGATGTGGACAGACCTAGAAAGAGATGGGCTGAAGTCGGAACGGGTCAACAGACCTAATCCATGAATGCAGATTATTATTATTATTATTATTATTATTATTATTATTATAAGAGACCTGATTATATGCAACATAACAAGCTCGAAATATGCATACAAATATGCATGAAGTCCACCGCTGTGGTCTCGTGGTAGCGTGCTGCCTTGTCACGTAGCGGGCCCGGGTTCGATCCAGGTCGGGACAGGCTCCTGGGTGAGGTTTTTTCAGGGTTTTCCTCAACTGTAAGACAAATGTCAGAAAGCTTAGGGCTCAACGGTCCCCGAAAATCATCCGGCCATCATCATCATCCTTCACCGGTGTGGAAAGCAACGGGAAGCTACCACACCTAAAATTCCCTAGTAAAGCTGCAAAACATAGCGTGAAAATTCTATGATTGCAGTCAAAGACAGAATACTATGGATGGATGGATATGCAGGAAAAATGCTTAAAATATGCATGAAAAATGTAAATAGGCTATATGCAATACCAAATAATAAAAAAACAATAATTATTAGTTTATACATATTTTATTTCTAAATTAACCTAAAATTAATATTTTCATTATCTGTTTATTAATATTATAATGTATCTATGATAAATGATAAATTATCAGTCTCCGGCAAAAGTATTGTTCACAAATTTAATAATTCTACATTTTGCTGCTGTTGTAAACAGAAACGATCAGGTCTTCGATCACTGAAAATATGTTTATGAACAGAAAAGGACCGTTCTACGTCAACTGAAGTAACTGGGCAGTGTTTTGAAATTGAGTGTTATTCTGACACTTATTATTTCTGGCAAAAGCTCGCCCGTCCCATTTATAAAACTATTAATTTGACACAAAGGTTCAAAGCCTGGGTTATCGTTCAAAATATTTTCAAACTTTTCTTTAAGTTTGCTTGGGAATAGCTACCTCCGGCAATAAGGAGTTCAGTTGACGGATTTTATCCATTAATTGAACAGAATCAATCAACGCCAAACCTTGAATTTCAAGCTTTTTAATAGTTGCAGGTATATGGGGAAAAATTAGTGCTAATGAAAGTAATGTTTTTTTTAACTGAAATCGTTAAATTCTTCCCTGCACTGACAATCTGCCAAAGCCTTTGCACTATCGAAATCGTTTACTACCCTATAGATGACCTCGAAATGTACATTGTAAAGCATCACAGATTTTTTAAATGTTTATAAATATAGCGCGAGATATGCATTATCACTAGTTTTAGTTAAAATATGCAATAACATGTGAAAAAGTCTAAATATACAATGCATATGCAAACATGCAAATACATATAAGCCGGGTCTCTAATGATTAGTTATTAGTAGTAGTAGTAGTAGTAGTAGTAGTAGTAGTATTGTCATTATTATTATTATAAGCACCGTTGTTACCAACCTCAAAGCTATAGAGATGCGGGGACGTCCTAGAAGACGATGGGAAGATGAATTCTGAGAGCGGAACAGGCCGATACACAGTGTGCTATTTTACCAATCTAGGGGGATTTAATTCAAAATTCCAAGGTTAATTGATAAAAGTGTTTTTTTTTTTGTACTTTACATGCAAACAAACTTGTTAGTTATATGTGTAATTATTTTGTTCCTAGGCATGCGCAGGGACTCATAAATGAGGTTTAAACACAACAGTCACGCGCAGATGCGTAATCTGTCTCACTGAGTAGGTTAATCAGTCGAACTGCTTTGTGTAGAGAGTAAAGTCGGTTTACGTGTTATTGTGAAGTTTATGTTTAGTTTTAGGGTTCTGTAAATTACATAAGATAGGTTTCATCTGTTTAGATTTACAAGAATGTTAATATGAAAGAAGACTTTTAAACTGTGTTTCAATTTAAGTTTATTATCCAGATATGTTAGACTAGAATTTTCTTATATGGGACGTATATGACCTTCTAATTGCATTATTTTTATTTATTGACATCCCTTCTGTTGGAAACAGGAGAGAAAATTTGCGTTCATCTGCGTTCTTTAGCTTATTCTTCTTTATTTCCCGGCACGCAATTTTCGAAGTCGATCCGGAAATAATAAAAAGGGAACGTTGTGATGAAGTGTATGAATTTGTGATTAAACAAATTAAGCATGTGACAGTCTCTAATGTCGTTAATAATAATTTATAAGACCCTACATGAGAAGAGTCGGCAGATTGAAGTAGGATGGACACAAATTGTATCGTCATCGTGGCAGATTCCTGGAAATTATTCAGACTGGCTACAAGAAAATATATTTTTCCCGTGACGATTGTCAATCTCTGCCTTTCACTCCTACAGATCAACCGCCTTCTAATTCTGGTAGGCCATCAAAATCATTCGAAGTATGTCTGAAAAGACGAAAAAGGCGGAAACTTAGAGAATTCGTTCGGTCAACAAACCTAAAAAGAAATACCTAGGCCTACTGCTGCTGAAATGAAGTTGCGTGATAAGGGAAGAAAAAGACACTGCTGCAATAGCCAAAGAATTATCCCTTGCATCATCTTCACTAGGCACGAGAATGAAAAAGAGTCGGCGGTGCTGTTTTACATAAACCGAAGAATTAATCAGCTGATCGAGCCCGAGCGATGATGATAATTGCCAATCTTTTAACTCACCAATATATAATACTAAAGTTGAGAATATGAAGAAGTAGGCCTACATTCATGAACAGATTCAAGAATGAGATAGGCCTACGATGGATATTCCAACACAACAAGCAGGAAATACGAATAATGGAAACACATTACTTACTTACTCACTGGCACTATCGACCCGTAGGTTCAGGCTGCGCGAACATAAGCTCTCCTACATTCTATCCTGAGCTAATGCTTTCCAATCATCCCTGTATAATCTACTTCCCTCAATCATAGTTATGTTATTCTCCCACTTCATTCTAGGTTTACCAACTGGGGCGTTTTCCTTCTGGTTTTCTACAAGAAGTTTCCATGCAAGTATTTCATATTCCCATACGTGTAACATGTCCTGCCCATCGCAGTCTACGAGACTTAACTGGTCTTATTCATCTGGCTTCCTATAAAGACCATGTAGTTCATTGTTATGTAGTCTTCTCCATTCACCTGTTTGTTCATCTCTCTTTGCTCCAAAAATGTTCATTAAGTACTTTATTCTCAAATACTTGTAATCTCCTTCCTCCCTTAAAGTAAGAGTCCATGGTTCGCATCCATATAATTATATCTTAACTGGTGGAATAATAGTTTTAATATTTTTCAGTTTAACATTCTTTGAACGGAGTTGGGGACATCAGAGTCTCTGCAAGCATAATAGCATGAATTTCCAGAATTGAGTCTATGTTTTTTTAATTTCTTTGTGCATCTCATTCTATTTGTGATTATTGTCCTAGGTATTTGAATTCAGTCACTTCCTCAAAATTTACCTCTTTGTCATTAGCTGTCCATTTCCATGTGACCATATATTTAGTGTATTGATATTTACTTCCAGTCCTAATTTCTTAGTGTTACTCAATAGTGTGTGCGTGTTGTCCTTAGTACTCCTCGAATATCGGCCAATAGTACTACATCATCAGCATAAACTAACAGCTTATTAATACCATTAAGTTGTAAGCCTTCCTCATCTCTAAAGATTTAATGGCATGCATTAGTACAAAATTAAATAGTAGAGGAGATAGTCTGGATTTCAAAAGTGTCCGAAAACTGTTTGCCTACACGCACCATTCTTTGTGCCATTCAGACACATTCGTATAAGTCTAACCAACTTTTAGGAATTCCGACTCCAGCAGGATCCTATTAACTTCTCCTCGTAATTTACTCATATGTTTTTGAAGTCTATGTTAGTTGATGTACAGTACCATTATATTCCCGTTTCTATAAGGAAACCCTTCTCGTCGATTTTTCAGAAACACCGAAAGACTGCCCAAATAACAGGTGCAATTTGCGTAATTCGGCGTTTTCATATCCTCTTAGGAACATGAATTGTGGCTTTTCATAACTGCTGATGCTTTTAGAAGAAGCTGATGAAATGGACATTTGTCTTTGAAGAATAAGTTGGTGTTATAGGCCTAGCAATGTGCACCAAAAGTTTACGCACGGGTCAAGCCTTGTCATTGACGTCTGGATTCCTTTCGATTGGTCCACTTCGAAGAAGCACAAGAAAGTAAGAAACGAAGATAGTAGAATATATCGGGCATCATTAAAAAAAAAAAAACGTCGAGGGGGGGTCGACACAATTTCCATAGTTCCACAGACCTGTTGATATTTCGATACTATCTTGGCCAACTTGGGGCATAATCCTAAAAAAAACGGTATAATTCACGGGGGAATTCTCTCATTCGCTCAGCACCACTTTAGATCTAGAGGCAATAGATTCCGATTAAAGTGACTCAATGCTGCAAATTGATATTTTTGTAAAACATTACTACTGTCTTTTTTCGGTATATGTGCAAAAATTACGAGAATAAAAAAAATCCTAACATATTTTGTCTTGTTATAGAAATGGAAAGCAATGTTATTTGTGTTATAATCTATCGAATAATGACAACAAGATAGAACTCATAAAATACTTTTTAATAAATAAATACTATTTGTAAAATAATGAAATTAAAAAATCCTAATAAATGTAGATGTTCTTAGAAATAAGAATTTCACTTGTATTTTTT
>JASPKZ010004392.1:0-11676 GCA_030220185.1 Diploptera punctata | reverse complement strand
TGATGAAATTATATGGAGGTGAGTCATTAAAATATTGTTCTCCCACTCACTATAATGCTTTATAGATTTTCAAGCCTTGAACCTGGAAAGGCTCTCTCTTCTCATCAAATGGCTTTTTGTTAGGGCTTCTATCTAATTAAGAACTAAGCATCCCCAGTACAGTTTGGGCAAATCACCATTTTTTTGTTTGTTTGTTTGATATATTACCTTTCTCCTACGTTAGTCGGCTTGTTAGTATTCACAGATATTTTAATATTCTACCATTGTCGTTGCATTTGTCTGAGTTATAATATAGATGAGACACAAACAGTCATGTACTGCTTTTTAATCTGAATCTTGCTACTGGTTCCTTATGTGACTTTTGTTGTTCTTTGGCAATCTTTATGGATCTGATCTTTATTTATCTGTGATTGGTATTTAATTATTTAAATTATTTTAGTAATGCGTGATTGGTGCTTCCACTATGTATGTTTTATGAAAGTGGTAAGGCTTAAAACATTATTCATTGACTCATTCATTTAGAAATTAAAGGTATAATAAATATTGGTAAATGGGAAATCAAGCTTATTTTGCAAATAGAAACCTTATTTAAAAGCAAATTAATATGAAAAAACTGCAAAAAATTAAGAACAAACACTCATTAGCCAGAGTTGCATAATGCTATGAAACTGGAGTCCTAAAAGAAACCAATATAAAACAGAAATTACTAATTTTAGAAAAGAAAAATTTTAAGAAGAATATTTGGACCAAATAGCGGAACTGATAACTATTGGAGAATCAAAACAAAAATGAACTAAACAAAATTAATAAAAAATCAGAACATAGTAAAACCCTATAAGATCTCTCAGAATTGGTTGGCTTGGACATTTGATAAGATATGGATGATCAGAGACTGGTCAAAAAACCTCCACAAATGGAAACCTATAGGAGGCAGAGCTGTAGGAAGACCGTAGATCGATGGGAGAATACACAATGACGATCTAAGGAAAATGAAAGTTGACTAATTTGAATATTTATAGTTATTTACATTCATACCTTGTCTTATGAGTGAAATCTTGTAACCAGTTCTCCAACTTCATTTTCATATGCCAATCTTAACTTGACGTATGGTCTTATATAATATACAAGTGTCAAAGATGTATCCAATAACAAATAAACGTGTCATATAGTCTTGTGTACATAATTGATATGACTACAGTCCAAATGAGATATATGCTCCAATTAATTAATGCTATGCTTCCATAATTGATATAAGATGGATCTGGTTGAATAACTCTCTGCTTCTGTGATGTAGAGCTATAACATAAAAAATATAATGTATATACATATCAAATATTAATTTAACAATAAAAAAAAAAAGAATAAATAAACTACAAAATTAACTCAACTTCTAAGTGATCATTTTTGTTCAATGTACTCCACTAAAGTTTAACTTCAGAGGATTTTTGGTCTATTGTTGCCATCTTCATTTTCATCAAGAAGTGACAAACACTGAAGATGAAAACAGTCCTGAATCCCCGCAGTTTTATTTTTTTAATTCAGGATATGACTGTGTTCACTCAGTTACATTTCTTTCAATATACATTTATATTGAGGATTGAAGGCATATTAATTGTATACATCATTGATAAATGACTGATATTATTAAAGGAATCTGAGAGCTTTTATTAGCTTGTTTCATGAATAAAATTAATGAATAACTAATGGATGACGGATACAACCAATCAGTTAGGGAATAAAAAATATTTACATAATTTATAAGATTATATAGGCATTGGGATATTCAATTAAATGAAAGAGGTTCAAGGTTAAAATTCTCTTCTTGCAAGGATTAACTTTTTGGTTGTTCCGGCTCCAAGTATTATAGCTGCTGTGGTCCGTCTCTTTTGTGGGCATCTTCAATCTCTTTTCCTCCTCTTGGTTGATAGTTCAGACTTTCCCTAGGCATTTGTTGGGTATCCATTCTGCAGACATGTTCATACCATTTTCTCCTATACTCTTCTATTTATCTGTCAAACTGAATATTTGTAGTTTTTTACGGATATCTTCACTTCATTTTTTATCCATTTCAGACTTTTCCTAGGCACATCTGTTGGTATCCACATCCTGCAGGCGGGGGAGGTTTTGATGGGGGGGGGGGGGGGGGGGCACATGTTTATACCATTTTCTCCTATACTCTCTATTTTATCTGACTAACGAATATTATGTAGTTCTTTACAGATATCTCACTTTCAATTTTTATCCATTAAAATGTATCCTGCAACAAATCGTAAATATTTATTTTCTGTTGCTTCTATTTCTTTTTGACTGTTTATTCTGGCCATACAATATTGCAGGTACAGCCAATACTTTATAAAAATTTTAAATGTGTTTCTTTTCTTACTTTCTTCCCCTTTAAAATTGTAAAACAAAAAAATAGCTTTTGTGCTATTTTGTTAAAGGGCGCCTAATTCTCTTCAGATGCTTGTTCCCAACAAACTAGGATAAAGGAGGAGGGTGAATGATTGGTTTTAGCCTTGAGGATTGTACTGATGCCGAATAAGTACAATCACTTAATCTTAAGTAATGCTGCCTGTTGCACTTTTCTGTTTACTAACCAACAAATTAAGGATAAGGGTGAGGGTTAGTGTCTAGGCATCTAAAACGAGACTCTTTCGACTAAGGTATGGTAACCCTAACAGAAGTGTCCTTGGTTCTCCAGGTTGATGGTTTGAAATGTGGGGGCTGACAACTCCACATTTGTAAAAAATCTTAAATGTTAAGGAATTTAAAAAATGAACATAGCCGGACTGATCATGGAAAACAACATGGCAAAAGAACTGGACTTGGCAACGGGAAAATAGATTGGTATTTGGCCAGATGGAACATTAGGGGTCGTATGTTAGAACATTACTCTCTACTTCAAATTACTTCCAATCACTAGTGAGCTGATTCACCGTGAGCAATTGCTGAGAACGAATTAATGCCGACTTAACGTCAAGGCCGAGCAAGCGAACGTTTTTCGCCGATATTTTTGGCAACGAATTTTATCCCAGAATTCTCAGCGATAAAACCACTCTCCGTTATTTTCGTCTGCTATAGAGGAATGCATTTATGCTTGCATCCCGCAAATAATACCGATACAAACACGTCTGCGACACGCAAATATACGCCGATTCTCCTGTTCTTCCAGTGAATTCTTTGGTAGACTCTATCAAATTCTCTCTTCTCCGTGTATACCGAAAACATGATCGAAGTCTTCAAGGTCCGGAACATCTGGATAAATGTGGAGAAAGCAGCAAAACGTACATCGATTACAATTCGGCTCCCGTTCGGTCCTTCGGGTTTGAATTTGAGTTGCTTGTTCATGTAAGGTACCTCCGCAGGTAGCTTACAAATTTAACCAATTAATTATCGCATGAACAGATTTCTGAGTAAGCAAAATCGTATTAAAAGCATCAACTTGCTCAGCAGAGAGAAGGCATTTTACTTTAACTGCATGCGTCCAAACATGCGACCCCATAGAAGTCTGTATAAAGTTGGAGGTTTAAAAAATAGAAGTCTGTATAAAGTTGGAGGTTTAAAAAATTTAATTGAAGAATTAAGCAGGTATGACATAATGATTGCTGTCATGTAGGAAATAAGTTTGCCGAGGACCTGAAATGTTTGATTCTGAAAATTACACGGTCTGCTACAGTGGGAGTGATGATCAGAATAATTTTGGCACAGATTTTTTCATGAAAAATATGAAACATAATATTTTACATTTATAACCAATTAATGAACATTTATGCCACTAAAGACTGAGAGGAAGGTTTTTTTAATACCTCTATAATTTGTATACCGGTACATAATTTGCAAATATAATGTTCAGTGATAAGTCAAAATTTGATACTGCAGTTTTATGTGGCATTTGAGGAATCCTTCCTGGTTTGTTAATGATGGTATTCCATTTTTTTTGTCTTTGGTTTTAGCTTAGATCTTGCATATGTTTCTTTATATTTATTTTAATAATTCTTTTTACAGATATGAAAGGTAAATTTGTAATGTTTTGCATTTGGTTAATTTAGAGCCTTTCTTTGTAGTTCCATTGCAAGCAATTTTACAATGTGCTGGTACCCATTGCAATAGTATTTTTTTCTGTACCTTTTGAAGTTGTTTAATCATTTAGTGGCATTATCTAATTTTGATAGAAATCTTTTTATTTCAGTTTATCGCAAAAATTGCTGCTTTAGAGTCTGATAGAATAACAATTTTGGAATTTACCTATCCTATACAGAATTTGTCGAAGTTAGAAATGTACAGTGTGATTCAGAAATATGGCTATACGTTTGATCGCATTTTGTGATGAAAATATTATTATTAAAGGAAATATGATGTTATCGTTGGAAAGGGAATCCTTCAAATTATAACAATGGAACAAAACAAAACAAATCACTTACAACAACACTAAGCAAGTCACTTTATTCCTTCAAACTGTTCGCCGTTTACATCCAAGCATAATTGGCAACGCTTTGGGAAGTCATTCATTGTGTTATGATACATGTTTAGAGGAATAGCTCTAATTTCTTCCTCATCACTAATTTCAGCATGACAACATCCTGAGGTTTTCGGGCATAAATCTTCTCCTTCAAATAACCCCACAACCAATAGTCACATGCTGTGAGGTCAGGGGAACAGACTGGCCATTCAATAGGGCCTCTTCTTTCCACCCACCTGTTTTGCAAATGATCATCCAAAATTTCCCTCAACGCAATTCCATAGTGAGGAGGGTGCACCATCCTGCTGGAATAAACGTTGTTCATGTTCAGCACTTTGCATTACTGGCAGGACAATTTGTCTAAAGATATCACTATAACCGATCACCATTAACAGTCCTCATCCAAAATTCACATTCCTAAGAGTCCTTCCCATCCAATCATAGCCCCAAACAGTGACTTTGTCGCATCGTAAACGTGTCTCATCAATAACATTAGGATTCTCTTTACCACAATAGTGACAATTGTGTCGATTAACATGTCCATTCACATGGAAAACAGCTTCATCAGAAAAGTGCAATTTTCTGTACCATTGTTCGTTGTTTGCTGATTCCCTTACAACAAATTCACAAAATTCCGTGCACCTGTCAGGGTCGACTTCATTAAGTTCGTGGACACGAATCGGTTTGGAGGGGTGGTACTTCTCACACTTCAAAACACGACACACACTTGATTGACTGATATGAAGCTCATGTGCAGCCTGGCGGGTTGACTTTTGTAGGCTAGCGTTGAACGCCTCCACAATTCTCTTAGTTGTTTCTGCACCTGTGCTAATGCGAGGCCTTCCAGGAGGTTTGATTTTTTGCATCCTTCCCGTTTCCAGCAGTCGTTTTCTCCACTTCCCCACAGTCGATGACTGTAATGCTACGTTATACTCACGTCTTGCGGCCTCATGATCATTAACATACGTTATTGCCCATGCAGCAATTGTAATTTGCTGTTGCATATTCAATGCAATTTTGACTAATGACGTAAGTTCTACACTGTTTTGTTTTATTCCATTGTTGTAATTTGAATAATTGCCTTTCCAGCGGTAATTTTATATTTCCTGTAATGGTAATATTTCATCACACAACGCGATCAAATGTATAGCCATATTTATGATTCACCCCGTATAGCCATTATTTTTGCATCAAAATTTTTTGTATGATGTCAACTAGTTGATAGAATAAAAATAATGTACAAGTATTCAGTATGAAGATAATATACAAGTTACTCCTGCTTCTTTAATTGTTATTAATTGTTGGCCCATAGTATATATGTGCAACCTTTCTGCTGGTGGGTACCTCTATAATTTACAGCTTCCAATGCTAAGATTTTTATACATGTTTGGATGTTTCAGATTTTGTGACTGATTCTTCTAAATCCAATTGATTGGTTGGTAGGGTTTTCTATATTTTCTTTTGATTTATGAAAATTATTTATAATTTTTATTCCTGTAATGTTTGATAAGAAACTTTCTTCTTATGTTTTCAGATTGATTTGCTGTAACTGTATTTCTTTCCACTTTGTTCTTGTTAACCTTAGCATTTTTCATGTTGAGTTAGTGTCTAATATATTAATGTCAAACATTGGGGTGAGGTTTGAATTAGAGCTTTTATTGCTGTTATTGGAGTTGATTTTATACTTCCACTTATTAATTGGAGTTCATATAATAAAGTTGGGAATTTTTACATTATGAGGTTTTTTAATAAGAATCATATGAATTGTGAATTCTTCTTATCTCATACATCTATGTTTTTAACACAGAACTGCAGTATTGGGAAACACGACAACATCTGATGATGGAAATGATGTTTCCCGATACTGCAGTTCTGTGTTAAAAACATACATTTATGAGGTAAGAAGAATTCATGTTTCATTTGATTCTTATTAACTGGAATGCCTGATATATTTGCAAACTAAAGAATTAAAATATGTTCCTTGTACTTCATATTAAAATAGGCTCAATGGTCATCACCAATGTGACTATGAATTACTGTAATGAAGGAATATCTAGTTTTCATTTATTACAAGTAAGCATGGATCTCCCAACATAGTGACTCAGTTTGCTACTTGACAAATAGAAAAAAAGAATAAAAAATCACTTATTAACTTACAGTACTGATATTGATCCACGTGTGGCCCTGTTGTAGCGTATTTTATCTACTTCTTCATCTTCTTTTCTTCAAAATGATATGTGGGTATGTAGTCCTGTAAAGTCAATTAATACATCTATGTACTATTAGAATCATATTGTGTGCTTTTAACATGTTTAATTTTTTTTAAATATCAGTTGTTCCAATATATAAGCCTATACTTTTTAAGTGCTCAGAGAGGAATATCTTTGTCACTTTGTATGCATTTTAATCAAACTCTGAGTTTCAAGTATCACTCATTAAGAGTATCCACTAAACTAAACTCCACGAGGGATTTAAAAGGTCCTTAGCTTACCAGCCAGTTAGGGACCTCATTATCCACATGTGCCACTCAAAGAGGTGGATAATCATCCTGTAGTAATGGTACCGGTATGTGGTCAGTTTGTTAGGTCCCACAGTTGTTATAGTTGATTTTCTCAAAGTTGAATTTCTTAAGCTGCTAGGTTGGTTGCTGTTGGTCCTATATATTGACTGAAATTCCAAGAGAAAATTTTCTTACTTCCCTGGAGATGAGGTGCATGTCCTATAGTTCTGCAGCAAAGCAGAATGCCTTAGACTTTTACATTCTTCTCCTAAGATATTTTAAATATTTTGCAGTCCATTTAGAGAAAGAGAAATCTGACATAAACTAGTGTAACAACAGTAATTGCCTTCTTTGGAAATTTTAAACATATTTGTTACCAGTGGCAGCTCATAGAATCAGATAATGGTAGTTGCAATTAGAAACACAATATAACCTATTACAATTTTTTTATTAATATTTTGCATGTTCAAAATATATCTGTTCTGGTTTACTGTTTCCTTATGGAAAGCAATTCTTCTCCTGTACTTTCTGTCTATTATTTTTTTTTCGTTCAATATTACTAGGTTGTCTTTTATGACATTTCTGGCTTTCTCCCCTGGCATTAGCAGAATTGTAATCCATTTATTAAGTTGGGGCACCTTAAGAGGCCTCTTATTTCAGGCTTAAGGCTCTTTTACATCCCATAAATCTATGCCTTGGGACCCATGGCTTTACTTCCCTTCCAAAGGAAGCCATGCTCAGTATTTTATAATCTTAAAAGTCCTATGATACAGATGTATTTGAACCTCAAACCTCAAAACCAGTGGCAGACATGGTAACCGATTGAGTCACATGGAAGATTGTAAAATTTATGGTTCAAGAAGTAATGACACACTGGTCTGAAGAAGACCAACAAACTATAAGCAACAAGTAAACAAATATTTTGTATAAAAAATAGGATTTTAGATATGAAAATGTTTTGTTATTAAAACAAATTATATAACTGATATATTGCTATATTTAATTAGCTACTAAATTGGTTGTTTTGCAGAGGAATGCAGGCTTTCACGGCCGGTAAACGTAATATTAAAATATTCCGGGCTATGTGGCTGTGGTCCATAACTGATGTTTTCTTCCAGACATTTTTCCCTGAACTGCAGAGGGCATCTTCATTGATAAATGCTTTTAGGTGGTGTTCCCTTGTTGTAGACTCGATTGTGAATGTCGACAAGGGAACACCACCTAAAAGCACTTCCCACTGAAGATGCCCTCCGTAGTTGAGGAAGAAACACCAGTTATAGACCACGACCACATCTTTTAATATTATCGTTGTTTTGTAATTATGCATTATTATTGTCAGTTGAAATACAGCTTTTCTGCTTTGTATCATATTATTAATCTAGAAGTCATTCCTAGTAAATACAGGGTGTCCAAAAGTCTCTAACCATTTCTGGGAAAGAGCAGTTTAATTCAAATCAAATGTTTGTAGTATCAAAGAAGACACTGTAATAGGACGAAATCACTGTAGTTCGACTGACTTCCATATCGAAGCAGAGTTGCCATCTCTCCTCAGCGCACCTAAACACACACCGGAACATTGCTGGGGTAATTTATGCACCGATGCCGAAATGCATTCACGCAGGTGTTGTAAATTCCTAATCTTAACCCTGTAAACCTGACTCTTGATGTAACCCCATGCAAAGAAGTCCAAGGGCGTTAGATCAGGCGAGCATCTGCCAAGATCCGCGGCGAGCCTCGTCCAATCCAGCGTCTTGGGAACATCTGGTTGAGGTAATCACGCACAATGTGCGCAAAGTGTGGTGGGGCGCCGTCTTGAAACACCACCGAATCCAGAATGTTGTCGGCAAACAATTGGAGCTCCAGGAATAGCTCAAGCATGTACGATGTTGAATTGACTTGCTTCAACAAAAACGAATGGCCCGTAAATGCGCTCTTGGGTGAGGCCCAACCATACGTTCACCTTTGGAGTGTTACGTTCCAATTCCATGACGATGTTTGGTTGTTCATCAGCCCTAATCCAGCTGTTGTGCCACGGGTATGAAAGGTAGCTCATCACTGAATATGACATATGCCAACAAATCTTCATTGTTTACTGCCTTAATTAAGTCGTGGCACATGGCCATGCGTGCCGCATAGTCTTCAGATTCAAGATAATGGATCTCCTGGTTGTGGTAAGCCTTTTTTTTCAGTACGAAATGCATGATTTGCCACACAGTGGATTTTGGGATGTCGTGTTCCCGACTGAGATGACGTACCGATGCTTTTGGACTCTGCTCGATCGCCTGTCGTATGGTACAGTTTCCTGTTATGTCAATGGCCCATGGCGAGTTAGGTGACCCGCAGAGCCACTTGAATTGTCTGGAATGTGTTGCCAGACGTTTCTACCGGCCTTTCTCTTCTCCTGAGAAAGATCGGAAGTCAGAGGTTTCTTGGCTTCGAAGTTGCTCGAATCTGTTACTAGAGCTTTCCTCCCGCTTATATAAAGGAGCGGAGGAGAAGGCCGGCCAGTCAGTTTGCGATACCCAGTATGCGATAGTCAGTGAGCAAGAGTCAAAACACTAGATGGCGAGAGGTTAATTGTAAGCTAAACTGTGAGGAAGTACTGTCTGTAATTGTGTGAAAAGTGATTATCTGATAAATTTTCTAAGGAGAATCGTAAGTGAAACAAAATTGTAATTAAAGATTTAGTGATAATTGTGAGAAAAAAAGTGAAAAAAACATAACTGTGAATTTATTTAAATCCAAATAAGTAAAAGGAAAACCCTGTGCTATCCTGTGACACCTGGTGTCAAAAGTGGGGTTAGTACACGCCGGTAACGTCGGAGAAGCCGATAAATCAGAGTACTGATTATCGGAGGAACTTCCATCTAGTTACACACAAATTAGAACTACTACAAATTAGCAAGTAAGTAATAAACAAAATAAAACAATCAGTGGCGTGTATTGGATACTTTTTTAGGGTAAGCAATTTAGGAACAGATGCCAGATTTTTTTTTTACTCGGAGATCGTATTTTCCGTTTCGAAAGTCATGGAGAGGAAATGAGCTTATTTTGGTACTTACTCCCTTTTCAATTCAATTCCCTCTAAATTTTTTATTGTCCTTTATGTATTACATAGCTGTATTTTAGTGACTAAAATAGAATTATCAAAAACAGAGAATTTACTTGTTGAAATGTTTCGTATTCAAATGTTCTAAAAATATTAATCAATCTAATTTACTGAATCTATCATTTATTTAGCCAAGTATGGTGCTAAAAATTGTACGTACATTTGTCTGTATTTTGTTTTTGGTGTCAAAAGTTTCACCTGAAGTTCGTTTTTATTTAAACTCTCGTTTGATTTCTAGAATTTTTTAAATTCTTTTAATCTATTTATGCAGTAAAGAATATCGTGAAAATTTGCTTCCAGTATATCAAACTGTCAGTTATAAGGAGAATATCAAAGTATTCAATATAACATTGACATCAAAATCTTGCAGTGTTATTAAAAATCCATGTGCAGTTACATGAGTCTTTGGAAAAATTATGAATCCAGACGAGAATTATAATTTTATCCGCGTCGAAGGCACTCTTGCCAACTGTTTCTTTATTTCTTCATCAAGGACACTGTTCTTTTGGGTTGATTTTGAAAAGAAAGCAGCTAGTTCATTCAAAGTAAGGCAAAAAATGAATTCTTTAATAATAGTCACGGATTAGAATAATACTAAATGAACGAAAATTGATTTTGGAAATGTGTTTTTCACTTTAGATTGCAGTCCATTCAACTGACTTGTCATGACAGATGCTCCATCATAACTTTGTGCAATAAGTTCCTTCCTTCTCATCCGAAATCATGAACCAGAACCAATCTTGTATAATGCCTCGACTGTTCTATTATCAGAAACGTTAATGGATCCTAAATATCGTACATGTACTTGGCCACCGTCGATATCGTACCGAAACACAGGAGACAGCTGAGAGAAATTACTTATGTCTGCTGCCTCATTTAGAACAATGCAAATAAAATTTTTATTCATTGATCCCCCTCTTTGATCTGTCCATTAATACGTTTGGTATGGACGGATTAGATCATAGTGGATTAAATTTGACATTCCTGTAAATGTCGTAGATTGGTTCAAATGGTGTTTCAGTTTGTGTCGTCTATATTGACCGAGTAACTTCACGAGTCCAACGTAATTATATTTTATCGATAGAGTCGCGTCATATCTCTACTTTGACAAAAAAACTACATCGAATGGAAGCGTTTTTGTTATGAATATTTTTTCTTACAAAGATTATTGAGTTGCAAATCCCGAATTTTTTCCGATTGTCCACCATATGTTCAATTCTCGACTTATTGAAAGTTTTTTTTCATTTATAATGGAGATCAAATTATTTTTAGATAGACTATGCTTTTTAATGGCTTTTATGTATGTGTTTCCCATGTCGCAATAACCTGCCTGTTCCATAGAGATCTTTCGTTATTAAACAGAAAACCTGTCCAACCATACGTTTTGCGCACGAGACACACCTTTTAATCACTCCGTTTCTATTGTAAAGGTTGCGACTTGAACGTCTTACACCTTAGTTTTGATAATTTATTCAGGAGTAGCGTCTACCACTTTGTATCACCTTTCTCATCTTCGACGCGTCGTGGCCAGGGCAAAGTTTACTTTTAAAGGATAAGCACATATTACCACATTCACATGAGCTTGTGTCCACTGTCTTGCCCTGAATG
>JASPKZ010004391.1:0-40271 GCA_030220185.1 Diploptera punctata | reverse complement strand
CTTCCGTGCGGGCGTCGAACATTTCTCCTTCCGTAAGGTTTATAATTTAGCAATAATTTTTATTTCAATTAAAATTTTATTTAATTTTTATTAATATGTTTATTTACATATGTATCAAATTATAAAACAGTATGAAATAGATGATAAACAAACGAATAGAGCTAGGATTGTTATGTAATAAAAGGTAAGATTGCAACATAGTATAATGAGAAGTTAGGCTTTAGACTGTCATTTGTTTTGGTTCCACACACAAACAGTTGAATAATACAAGTTATCTGTGTTGTAATCTTAACATTTAGGGTAACTGTATTACGTCACTTTCCCCCGTGTATAATGCATAGCTTAAACTGGCGTAATACAGTTACCTCTGTTGGTGAAACCGACCCTTAGTGCATAAAAATGCCAGCCCTACTAATAGGTTTAGGTTAAGCATTGTTCGTCTACATTTGTGTCTGATATTTTTAAGAGATTTAGTTTTCTCAATTTAAATGTTAACAAAAGAGAGACATATCCCGTAAACCTAGAAAATCTGACGATAACTTCGATTCTCTGAGAAATTCACTTAGTTTTCTAACTTCCTGCATGCCAGAGATTTAAATTAGTGGGCTAAATCTCGAGTCAGATGCGATAATATTCTAACTATAAACTAACCAACCCACTGGCACTATCGAATCTGTAGGTTCAAGGGAGCGCCGACATAATCCCTACATACATCCCTATCCTGAGCTAATACTTTCCAATCATCCCCTGTTTAATCTACTTCCTCAAATCATGATTAATGTTAATTCCCACCTCATTCCTGGTCTACCAACTTGGAGTTTTCCTACTGATTTTCCTACAAGAAGCTTCCCATTCGTACCACATACCCTGACATCGCAGTCTACAAGACTTAACTGTTCTCATTATATCTGGTTTCCTATTGAGATCATGTTATGCAGTCTTCTCCATTCATCTGTGTATTCATCTCTCCTTTGCCCAAACATTTTCCCAAGAACTTTACTCTCAAATACTCGTAATCTTCTTTTCTTTTCTTAAATTAAGAGTCCATGTTTCGCATCCATATAGGCCTAATCTTCTAGGAAGCTACTTACTTTATTTTATATAATTTCAATTTCTATTATATTCTATGTTTTTGTTAGTATTAGCTAGTATTAGATCACATCATCGTTGTATTTTGTTTAGTCTGTATTTTAATAATATCTTAAAATTGTAATATGCATGTGATTTTTGTATTATTCTACTATTCGCTGGTTGAGTGGAAGAGAAGTCCTTATGGCCTTAACTCCACCAGCTAAAATAAAGCATTAGTATTATTATTATTATTATTATTATTATTATTATTATATAGTATAAATGGGAGAATAACAGTTTTATATATTTTCAGTTTAACATTTTTTTGAGAGAATTTGGGACCAAAGTGTCCCTGTAATATATATAATAGCATGCATTTCAAGAATACAGTCTATATTTAATTCCCTTGTGCATCTCATTCCTGTTTGTAATGATTGTTCCTAGGTATTTGCATTCAGCCATTTCTTCAAAATTTCCCTCATTTTTAAACTAATAAAAATAAAAATAAATTATGTAAGTGGTAGAGGAGGTTGTAAACATGCTGTGACACAGTTTTATTGTTTTCCTGTGTTCATCAGAAGGTGACGGACTCAGGTTTGTATTTTATACGGAAAATGATACGGTTTACTTTTTCACGCTCGGTAAAGCGGTGCACTCCATGCTACTTCCGCAGAAAACTAAAAACCTGAGTCGAAACAGGTCGCCGGTCTCAAGTACTTTCCATACTTATGATTTATTTATTCTCCATTTTACATTTCATTTAATGTCGCCTCAAATTCTTACTTATTCAAAGCCTAGATTTATTATTTATTATTGTAAAAATGTCCACCGCTGTGGCCTAGAGGTAGCGTGCTGACTTGTCACGCAGCGGGCCCGGGTTCCATCACCGGTCGGGACAGTTTCCTGGGTGAGGTTTTTATAGGAGTTTTTCCTCACCTGTAAGACAAATTTCAGGAAACTTTAAGGCCCAAACGGTCCCCAAAAAATGATATCGTCATCATCATCATCCATGCAAGTATTAGGTCGTGTGGCCTTTTACGGTCTCAAAGAGGAATTTTCCATCCAGCGCTTTGTTGGACGTCCAAGCGATATTTTGCCTTTCTCAAAAACATCATATAGCCATCGCAATCATCATCATTCATATTCATATTAGATTAATTTTAGGATTAAGGACTCTCCTGGTGCACCACTATCATCATTATCACCCATCATATCATCGGGGAACGTAACCCCGCCTTCTAGGCGCCCCAACCTAAGAAGTGGGTTACAATTATGCCAATGCCAGGCGATAACACCAGAAAAATGTCCAAAGGATAAACTGGGGCATTGAAAATTGTAAAAATTACATAGGTAACTTTTTTAAGTTTCTTCTTCTTACTCTTTATTTGTAGGATTTTATTCCTGTTCATTTCCCAAATCACTCCTCGGAAGAAGCCGTATTGGTTGTGCAGCCTCTGTCTATCCATCTCTTGCCTCTTGCTCTTCTGCGGTCCATTGGTCTATCTTCTTTAGCCCTTTTTGCAAGTCTGTTATCTTGAATTCTTTGTATATGGCCTGTCTAATATTTTCGTCTGTCGCCGAGAGGTTAAGGCAAGAAGCTGTCGCAGAGTTACGGGACTTCCTCTGGTTCGTATCCCCATGGGGGATGATATTTTCTGGTGGAATTTCGGCCAGTATGGGACCGGTGCCCACCCAGCATCTTGAGGCATTTGGGTAGCCACAATAAGCAGCGACTCCAGGTCGAGAAGACCAGTTATAATGTCTAAGGGGACCCGACATGCTGACCACATGTCACGCCTACACTGGGCTGGATGATCTCTGTGATCAACATATGTGGATGTGTTAATCAGCAGCCGGCTGGTAGGCCAAGGTCCTTCTAGGCCTGTCGCACTTCGAGTTTTTTTATAATAAATTTAGTTATGTCTTGAATTTGACATTTGTCTCTAATTTCTGTATTGTGTATCTTACCAAATAATGTTTTTCCCTGAATAGTTCTTAAGATCTTCATTTCATGTTTCTTATTATTGGTTTAGTTTTTGTTGTAAGAGCCCTAGTTTCTGCTCCATAAACGATAACTGGTCGAACTAATCGTTAGTATTTGCGGATTTTGCTTTCTATTGACATATGTTTTTAAATTCAAGTTAATTATAAACATCATTTTATTTTATTTCATTTACTCAGTTTACTTCTCAATTATAGATAAATATGAATCAAGTTGCAGTGAATAAACAAATTAAACGTAACCAAACATTTCTGGTTTGTTTTCAAACATCGCCGTTTACATTAAATACCGGTATATACATATTTTAATATAACTATATTTAAATAATTATTTTTGAATAAAGAGGTTAATTTTATTCGTCACTTCGTGACTCGTGAATTTATCGATGATTTGGAAATCACTCGTGACATTACTTATGATGGAAGTTATTTTGATTATTTTCACCACAAAGAATATGCGAACATACATATTACTTGTATTGTGTACAAGACTTTCTCTCTTACAATTGGAAGAAATCCAGGAAACTGCTGACAATCTCTCTATCATTTGGCAAACAAGTAGCTGGCAACTGTTTCCGTGGTGTAGTGGTTATCACATCCGCCTAACACGCGGAAGGTCCCCGGTTCGATCCCGGGCGGAAACATTTTTATTTATTACAAATATAAGCAATACCTTTTCCAAATTATTTTGAATACTTATTCGGACTTTTTTTAAATTTATTAATTAAATTAAGTTATTACAATTTAAGTAAATTATTAATAATAATTTTATTGCAGCCAAATAGCCAGGATTAAAGTAGAATACAATTTAAATTTACATATTTGCATATTCACACATTGTCTTTGTTCTTTTTGTGCATAGCTCAATGTGATATCGGTCACACGATTTTTCGCATAGCGTACATTTACAGTCTATATTTGCTTCATGAAATTTTGTGTTGCTGCATATCAGGTGGTGGAATCCATGGACTGCCAACCTAGTGATGACGTGTCTCATTTCGAAATTTTCTTTTGTCCACGCACGGTCCACCATTGCCCCGGGTGCTGTAGAATTCTGGATGTATTTCTTCCCTTTTTTGTTCAATGTTGCTAGTAGCTGCTCAGATGCGCTGGTGCTGGGCAAGAGTACGCTTGTTCTGAGGTCGTCGATGAGGAAAGTTTCCTTCGCCAGTAGGTATGCGAGTCTTGAATGTGTTACTTTTGACACTCCTAATACTGCCTTTATATATCTCGCTTTCACCCTTTCTAGAGAGGAAAGATTCTTCATTGTTAAATGTGTCCATATGTTTTCTATGCCGTATGTCAGTATTGGTAGAATTTTGCTCTAAATAATAGCATTGCCGTCTCTAAGGTGAGAGATCTAATGTTTCTTATTTCGTGCATTGCCATTATTGCCTGGGTTGTCTTTTCTGTGATATGTTTTGTGAAGCATTTTGCGCTTGTTTGTAGCGTGATACCTAGGTATTTGAAGTCTGGTACTATTTTCAGTTTAGTTTCCCTTATGTATATCTCTTCATTTATGGCGGCTCTTCCTCCGTTTCTGAAGATCATTGTGTCCGTTTTTGATATATTAATGTCCAGCTTGTTCTTGGAGCACCATTTTTCCACTTCGTGTATTGTTTCCTGAAGTGTTGTTATGTCTCTGGAACCGATTACGATGTCGTCCGCATATGCGCACGAGAAGATACCATCTTTTTGGGTAATTCTAAGGATTTCTTCGGTTGCTTTAAGTAAATTATTGATATTAAGTAAATTAAATTGTAGGCCTAGGCTATTTTATAAATTAATAACGATATCCATCCATAGTAATTCTGCCCGAAGGCAGGTCCTTCACTGCAATCATAGCATTTTCATGCTATGCTTGCAGCTTTACTAGGGAATTGTGTAGGTGTGGTAGCTTCCCGTTGCTTTCCACACCGGTGAAGGATGATGGTGATGATGATAATGATGATTATGATGGCCATATGATTTCGGGGACCGTTTGGGCCTTAAAGTTTTCCTGACATTTGTCTTACAGGTGAGGAAAAACCCCGATAAAAACCTCACCCAGAAAAACTGCCCCGACCGGGGATCGAACCCGGGCCCGCTGCGTGACAAAGCAGCACGCTACCTCGAGACCACAGCGGTGGACAATAACGATATAAAGCCTGTAAAATACGTAAAAGAATTTAGATATTTTTGCCAATATTTCTTGACTCCTAATTCTTTAGTTTGTTCAGCTCTGGATAGGATCTCATTAATTCGTTTCATAATTTGGGTCTCAAGTACCTACTATGTTCAAATCTAGCACTTGTATTTTAGGGCTCAACTGCACTTCTACTAGCGCTTGATTTTTCAGTTATATTGTTGTAAACTATAGCTCTTCTTCTGTATTTACTAACATTATTTAATATCTTAAACTTTTTCAGTCCCGCGCCGTAGCCGAGCGGTTAAGGTAGGAAGCCTTGGCGCAGAGCTACGGGACTTGCGCTGGTTCGAGTCTCCATGGGGGAAGAAATTTTCTCATGGTATTTCGGCCAGTATGGGGCCGGTGCCCACCCAGCATCGTGAGGCAATTGGGTAGCTACAATAAGTAGCGGCTCCAGGTTGAGGAACCAGCTATAACGGTTGGGGGACTCGACATGCTAACCACATGTCACCCCTACACTGGCTGTTGATCATCTACCTCTGTGATTGACACATGTGGATGTGAAGGGCCAGCAGCCGGCTGGTAAAAGGGCAACCGCTGAAAAGTGGAAAGACCCTCAATCGGAAACTTTTTCAAACAATTTTTATAATATTATTAGACAATTCTGAAGTATTTATTTAAATATGCAAATCACAATCTTATGACACTGTTAGACAATATTGTGATGCTAACTGCTATTTTCTCCACAGAGTATATTAATTAGTCTATGTTTTTTCTATCGCTGTTTTGGGTTATCGCTGGTTGGATCAGCGTTAGGGAGTGAAAAGTAAGTGTCGCCCATTTTTAATATACTTTTGGTCATTTTAATATTATTAGCGTTAATATATTTTTTTAACAAGGATTTGGGGATTTATTGCAAATATTGGTCATTTAAATTTCATAGCGACGGATAGTAATCGAGGATGATAATCGATATGTGGTTCGATTGTGGGTTATCGCTGGCTCTATAAAGTCATGCTCTATAAAGGCATGCGCACTGTTGTTCTGTAGGGCTTTCAAAATCTTTCACGCTAGTTTAAGTGCAGTTTCTCAGAATTTAGTACACTGCAAAAATTATTAGGTTACTCTCTTTAAATTAATTTGTATTATTATTTGAGATAAGAGAGATAAAAAAACATTATCAGACATCAAGTACAAAATAAAACATAATAGTTTTGTTAACAAGGCAATGTCCCAAATGTCTCCCTGAGAAGGAGTTCCAGATTCTAGTATAGATACCGTTAATATTTAGAATAATGGAAGTTTCTATGTTGTGGCATTTCAAGTAGGAGGTTCTGGTGCGAATGTGGCCCATACTCAATCTGTAATTGGAGGAAAGGTGATAAAACCGAGGGGAGAAGTGGCTAGAAATAGAAGTACATAATAGGCCTAATTAAGAATATCAAAGCAAAATAATGATTTTTTTGCGCGATAGTGCGTTTTGTCGCACTTACAGCAATGGCGACTATGATTCATAGTTCAACTTCCTACATTTCGGGGTTGCCAACCTAAATGATTATACTGTAATAATACATTTACACCCACGTGCGGGAAGTAAAACCACTGCCCTCTATGTATACTAAGTACAATGTATGTACTGTATAATAACTATCGAAAAGGTAGTGTTAATATACATTATAAGAAACAAATCACTGTATTTTAAATGAACTAAACTTTATTTGAAAAAAAAACAACATAAAACAATAAATACGTACTTGAGGCCATGTTTTCAATAATTGTTCCCAAGGCCTCCTGTTGTTTCAACTAATAAACATTGCCCACACTGTTAACGTTAGTCAATTGTTTATAATGGACAGGACATATGACTGTAATGGGAAATGAAAGAGGGGAATGGAAGCTTATTTCTAGGAAATCCAGAGGGAAAACGCCCAGTTGGTAGACCAAGAATGAGATGGGATAATAACATTAACCATGATTTGTGGGAAGTAGATTATACAGAGGATGACCGGAAATATTATCTCAGGATAGGGATGTATGGAGAGCTTATGTCCGCGCGGCGATGTACTTACGGGTTGGATACTGCCAGTTACTTAAATAGCTAGTCCTTTTTTATGATGAAGAGCAATGGTTTGATTTTCACACATTTTAAGTCACAAGTTTAAAATCGTATTAAAAATGTATAATTTGTCCACATTTTATAACTGAATCCGTACATCTTCAACTAGAAACGGTCTACAGTCGATAAAGTCATTTATTGAGAAGTAGATAATATTATTTGTAATACGCATTGTTAGTAATTGTTAAGTATACGTCACTATTATTAAACGATATCTATGGAAACTCTTTTGTTATCGAGTTTTGATATTTCCAAGATGGTTGAATGAATGTTAGTGTACTCTTATTTATAATTTGCATACTTTCACTGCACATCTTTGCACATTGGACTTAAGTATAAAAATCCAAAAATATAAATACTCTGAAAATGTATAAAAATATTATTCTCCCAGGTACATTATATGGATGAAAAAAAAGGACTCTTACTTTAAGGGAGAAAAATTATTATGAATATTTGAGAATGAAGTTCTTAGGAAAATTTTTGGACAAAAAAGAGATCAACAGAGAGGCAAATGGAGAAGACTACACAACAGTGAGCTACATTATTTTTATGAGAAAGCATAAATAAGACCAGGTAAGTCTTGTAGATGCGATGGGTTGGACACGTGGCACGAATGGATAATGAAAGAAGAAACTTATAAGAAAACAGAGGTAGGCCAAAAATGAGGTGGGAAAAATACAGCATCTATGATATGAGGGAAATAAATTATACGGGGGATGGTTGGAATGTATCAGCTCAGAATAGGAATGTATAGAGAGCTAATATCCGCATAGTCATGAACCTAGGGTTCGATAGATTCTGTGAAATATATACACACATATATAAGTCAGGTCTTAAATTCGTATTAAAGAAAATGTGGGTTCAGTCATCCATAATAGAATTAAAAGACGATTTTCTTGAAGGTCTAACAATAACCCTGTTTCATATAATCAGGCTTATGATAGCAAAGTTAATATGTGTCATGTATTTGTATAAAGATAATATATTCTTAGAACAGCTACAATTACAGTTGTTAGTTCTGTATCGATTTTAATGCATGGCGAATAAAATAGCATATGTCAAATCTATATCGATTTTGAAGTACGAACATAAAAATTATTTTCAAAAATGTTCATCATATTGGACTCCGTTTATCTGTTTAACGAAAATGAGAATTATTTGTAACAAAGGTAACCGGAATAATACAATTAAAAATGAGTTTCCTGATGTTGTAACAGTAATCATTTTATTCCCTGTTTAATACAACCAGAGTTATGACAGCAAGTTTAACACGCGTCAGTTGACATATTATAGTAAATTGTCTTAGAACAGCAAGAGTTTATCAATGGAAAAGCTGCCCTGAAAAATTATCTAACACACAAAAGTTGGAAAGTTGAATTTTCAATGAATAGGGCCTAAGTGATCTATCCGGAGAATATCACGGCATGGTGCATGTGAAACTATCCCTGCTCTCTTTCAGACCTTTTCTTAAATTTATTTTTAAATTTATTTTTAAAGATGGCATTCAAGAAATTGGTGATCTATATATAACAAAATGGCAGAAGGAGTTAGATCTGTTTTCGGGGGCAACTGTTCAATTGTTAGATCTATATCGATTTTAATGCACGGGCACAAAATAGTATTTGAATATTATAGTCAAATCTATGTAGATTGTACAGCAGCACAAACTGAAAAAAAAGAAGAAGACGAAGTTTGGATGTATGATATTAGGCCCCTGTGAATAGCCGTAAATGAATATCAAAATAATTTATAAAATGGTAACCGCCATAATCTAATTAATAGGCCTATATATGAACTTCTTATACTGTGATGGTAATAATTGTATTACCTGTTTGATAAAATTAGTCCTAAGATAACAAAGTTATCATGCGTCAAGGAAAGGTTTAAAATAGCCTACAGCAATAGTATAAATAGTTATTTTAATATTGGTTTTATTACAGAAACATTAAATAGTCTTTTGATATCATACATATATGTCGATTTTACAGGCAGAGCTGAAGATCGATTTAAAAAATTAGTATGGTCGAGATATCGGCACAGATGAAGTTGCAAAGGGACCTAAAACGATCATCATGTAGTAAACATGGCAAACAAAAATTAACTCATACTTCCTGATACTGTGATAGTAAACATTTTATTATATTTTTGATAAAAATAGTCCTAACATAACAAAGTTATCATGCGTCAAGGAAAGATTTAAAATAGCCTACAGCAATAGTATAAATAGTTATTTCAATATTGGTTTTATTACAGAAACATTAAATAGTCTTTTGATATCATACATATATGTCGATTTTACAGGCAGAGCTGAAGATCGATTAAAAAAATTAGTATGGTCGAGATATCGGCACAGATGAAGTTGCAACGGGACCTAAAACGATCATCATGTAGTAAACATGGCAAACAAAAATTAACTCATACTTCCTGATACTGTGATAGTAAACATTTTATTACCTTTTTGATAAAAATAGTCCTAACATAACAAAGTTATCATGCGTCAAGGAAAGATTTAAAATAGCCTACAGCAATAGTATAAATAGTTATTTTAGTATTGGTTTTATTACAGAAACATTAAATAGTCTTTTGATATCATACATATATGTCGATTTTACAGGCAGAGCTGAAGATCGATTTAAAAAATTAGTATGGTCGAGATATCGGCACAGATGAAGTTGCAAAGGGACCTAAAACGATCATCATGTAGTAAACATGGCAAACAAAAATTAACTCATACTTCCTGATACTGTGATAGTAAACATTTTATTACCTTTTTGATAAAAATAGTCCTAAGATAACAAAGTTATCATGCGTCAAGGAAAGATTTAAAATAGCCTACAGCAATAGTATAAATAGTTATTTTAATATTGGTTTTATTACAGAAACATTAAATAGTCTTTTGATATCATACATATATGTCGATTTTACAGGCAGAGCTGAAGATCGATTAAAAAAATTAGTATGGTCGAGATATCGGCACAGATGAAGTTGCAACGGGACCTAAACGATCATCATGTAGTAAACATGGCAAACAAAAATTAACTCATTCTTCCTGATACTGTGATAGTAAACATTTTATTACCTTTTTGATAAAAATAGTCCTAAGATAACAAAGTTATCATGCGTCAAGGAAAGATTTAAAATAGCCTACAGCAATAGTATAAATAGTTATTTTAATATTGGTTTTATTACAGAAACATTAAATAGTCTTTTGATATCATACATATATGTCGATTTTACAGGCAGAGCTGAAAATCGATTTAAAAAATTAGTATGGTCGAGATATCGGCACAGATGAAGTTGCAAAGGGACCTAAAACGATCATCATGTAGTAAACATGGCAAACAAAAATTAACTCATTCTTCCTGATACTGTGATAGTAAACATTTTATTACCTTTTTGATAAAAATAGTCCTAAGATAACAAAGTTATCATGCGTCAAGGAAAGATTTAAAATAGCCTACAGCAATAGTATAAATAGTTATTTTAATATTGGTTTTATTACAGAAACATTAAATAGTCTTTTGATATCATACATATATGTCGATTTACAGGCAGAGCTGAAGATCGATTTAAAAAAATTTAGTATGGTCGAGATATCGGCACAGATGAAGTTGCAAAGGGACCTAAAAACGATCATCATGTAGTAAACATGGCAAACAAAAATTAACTCATTCTTCCTGATACTGTGATAGTAAACATTTTATTACCTTTTTGATAAAAATAATCCTAAGATAACAAAGTTATCATGCGTCAAGGAAAGATTTAAAATAGCCTACAGCAATAGTATAAATAGTTATTTTAGTACTGATTTTTTTATTACAGAAGAAACATTAAATAGTCTTTTGATATCATACATATATGTCGATTTTACAGGCAGAGCTGAAGATCGATTAAAAGAATTAGTATGGTCGAGATATCGGCACAGATGAAGTTGCAAAGGGACCTAAAACGATCATCATGTAGTAACATGGCAAACAAAAATTAACTCATTCTTCCTGATACTGTGATAGTAAACATTTTATTACCTTTTTGATAAAAATAGTCCTAAGATAACAAAGTTATCATGCGTCAAGGAAAGATTTAAAATAGCCTACAGCAATTGTATAAATAGTTATTTTAATATTGGTTTTATTACAGAAACATTAAATAGTCTTTTGATATCATACATATATGTCGATTTTACAGGCAGAGCTGAAAATCGATTAAAAAAATTAGTATGGTCGAGATATCGACACAGACAAAGTTCGAACGGGGACCTAATACGATCATCATGTAGTAAACATGGCAAACAAAAATTAACTCTTATTATATTCATTGGCAGTATCAAGTTTTGAAATTCTGTAGTGTATCGTACTAGCCTTTAAGTAATTATATTAATACAAAATGTTTATTTATATTATATAATTAAAGCATAATTAATATATTATGTATGTTTTATATTTTATAATAATTTCAATTATTTTAGTAACTTAAGCTATTGTTGAGCCATCTATGTAGGAGAACGCTAACAAATGCCGCTACATTCATTTATTATAGAGGAAACTGTAATAATAACAGGCCTATATTTTGTTTTAATCATAAACTGACAACCATATAGCGCTTTTAAATGTGTATTAGTGTCCAGCTAGTTGATTCAAGCGGTTGGTTTTAGAAACGTACCACGTTCAACTCCCGTATTAATATTCCAGTTTTCTGAATTGTCAAGTCAAATTCTGAATCGGAATCATTTTCAAGATATATTTTATAACATTAGTAATTTTTTATAATATTTTAAAAGATAAATAAATAAATAAATAAATAAAATGTATAATTAAATAAATCTATATGCAGTGGATAGACAAAATAATGGAAATATCTACCAATCTTCATTAATATTATGTAGGACCAGCTTTAGTCTTTAAAACACCTGAAATTATTCTTGGATCATGTGCAAATACAAGAATATTTTTTTTATTATGTACAATTCACAGAAAAAAATTAGTATATGTCTATATTGTACTTGGAGAATGCATCGTAGTTCATACACGCTACACTGTAACAAAAATGTCCGTTTACCAATTCAAATGTAGTAGTGAATTGATATTTGCCGGTATTTACACATTTAAATTAAGTAACGTAGGTCCCTACACCGTTGCCGAGTGGTTTAAGGCATCATGCCTTGATTCAGTGTTACGGAACTAGCGCTGGTTCAGGATTCAACTGTTAACTCTATATCGATTTTAATTCAGTAGCATAAAATACCTTATTATTTATCACACCGCTTCACTAGACTCTCTGATACACATAACTTAGATACCCGATCCCTTGAGCACAGTGTCCTTTATATCCCTCCTCATCACACTACCTATTATTCGAAATCTTTTACAGTTTCTCTTGCTAGAACATGGAATTCACTTCCACCCTATGTCAGAGACTGCCAAACTTTACCATCTTTCAGAAACAAATTGAAAATAAAATTACTAACAGAAACAACTCACTAATATTACTTTTTAAGAATTAATAATGCCTTTTTGCATTATTTAATAAAAATAGATTTAGGATTTATTAATATATTTACCTAATGCCTTGTATAAAAAGCGTAGATTAATTCATTGTAGTTTATTACTTTCTTTGTATTTTTTCTTTTCTTTTTATGTATAGTAGATTCGAGCTGTTATTCCTTTTTTTTATTCATTGTATCATTAATTTAATTTTAATTGTATTTAGTTTCATTGTATTATTAGACATTAGTTTCATTATTATTCAATATGACAGATAATTAATTGTTCAATGTCTATTATTGTAATTTTTTTTGTAGTCATATGTAACATGTGTTTGTCCTGTTTAATATGTCTATTATTGTAATTTTTTTGTATTCATATGTAACATATGTTTGTTCTGGTGAGTGGAAGAGAAGGCCACATGGCCTTAACTCCACCAGGCTAAATAAATCAATTTTATTCTAAATCTATTCTATAAAATAGTCTTTGAATATTATATGTCAAATCTATGTGGATTATGAAGTACGAATTTAAGAATTAATTTAAAAAAATGTTTTATGATATCAAAATTTTTGGATTTTAACGAAAATGATAATTATTCATTACAATAATAACCGCCATAATCCAATAAAAATGTAATTTTCCTGATGCTCTAACAGTAAAACATGTAGCTACTCCCTATTTGATACAAGCAGCCTTAAGAGAGCAAAGTTATCATGTATTGGAATTTCCCTGGGCCAGTATTACTTATTTTCCATATATGTATTTTTATAACAATATTAATAAGATAATATACTTTGATTAACAATTAATTAGGTCTAATTAATTAATTGAATTAAACTTTAATATAATTTTCTTTATCCCTGTAATTTTCTGATTCTAATGATATGTTATAAGACATGTTTATCTTATAGCATGTTTGTTTACATTATCAGTAGATTTTAGTTTTGGGCCTAAGTTTGGGCCTAAGTGCATTCTCTGAGCCTATTAATTCGTCGTACAGACAGCAAGGTTATCAATTGTTAGTTCTATATCGATTTTAATGCAGAAGCATAATTTAGTTTTTGAATATCGTAGGCTAGACAAATCTATATCGATTATGAAGCACGAAATTAAAAAACAAGAAGAAGTTTGGTTGTATGATATCAGACTCTGGGAGCAGTTTTTTAATGAAAATGATAATTTAAATAATCTTAGTACAGCAATGTTATAAATAATATACTGTATATAAATAATAGATTATAAATATATAAATAAAACAATATATTTTAATGCATAAACAAAAAATATTATTTGAATATCATAGTCAAATCTACATTAATTTTGAAGAACGAATTTAAAATAGCTGTTAACGGATATGAAAATAATGTATAAAACCGTAACCGAGATAATCAAATTAAAAAAAATGAATTTCCTGAAACTGTAATAGCAAACATTTCATTTGCGTTTCTAATTCAATGTCCCAGGTTGTCATTTTGACATTTCTGGTGTTCTCTACTTGGCTTAATTGTAAACCATTTTGAAATTGGGGCGCCTAGACGGCGGAGATGCGTTACCCCGATGATATGATGGGTGATAAATGCTAATGAAGCGCCAGGAGAGTTCCTAACCTGAACGTAAACCTAAATTCCAGACCATGGAAAACCATAGAAATGATTCGTTTTAAGGAAACATTCCTATGTTTTGACCGGGAATCGAACCTGCCACCTAATGATCAGTAGTCAGAAATGCTGGCCATTAGACTGTGAGGCTGGTCACATTTTATTCCTTGTTTGATGGAATTAGTCCTAAGATAACAAGGTTATCACGTGTCAAGTAGAAGTTTAAAATAAAGTCTATAGCAAGCTTATCAATTGTTATTTTAATAGTGATTTTAACACAGAAATATTAAACAGTCTTTTGTTATCATACATACATGTCGAATTTACAGCACGAACTGAAAATCGATTTCAAAAATTGGTAAGCATGTTTCCTAGAACTTGTACTCTGTTAACCTAAAATGAGTACATAGGTATTACTTGTAAAAATGATAAACATAATTTAACTGTTTGCATATTCATTGACAGTATCAAGTATGAAATTGTGTGGTGTATCATAGGCAACTGATCTCTAAGTAATTCTATTAATACAAAATGTTTATATTATTATATAATAAGCGGATACTTAATAATATATGTAAAATTTATATTTCATAATACACTAATAATTATTTTAGTAACTGTAAGTAATAAATTATATATATATATATATATATATATATATAAAACAAAGCAGTACAAATCTATATCGAATATAAAGTATGAACTTAAAAAGAAGAAGAAGAAAAAGAAGTTTGGTTGTATGATATCAGGCTCTGTGAATAGGTGTTAACGAATATGAAAATAATTTATAACTTTGTTACCGCCATAATGCAATAACAATGTAAATGTCAACATTTTATTCCCAGTTTGATAGAATTAGTCGTGGATAACAGGGTCATATACTGCGTCAAGTTTAAAATAAAGTTTTAGGACAGCAACGGTACGAACGATAAGTCATCATCATCATTATTATCATCATAGTACATTCACGAATTTAGGCTATTTGTTGACCTGTTTCGGCCTAGAGAAACACCATCCAAAAGTCTTTTGAGTGGACGTCCTGGTCTTCTTCTTCCTGCAGGTCGATATCTTAACATTTGTTTGGGTATCCTGTGATCTTCCATTCGATGAACACGTTGCATCCATCTTGACTTATAATCAGAAATTTTGTTTTCTAAAGATTCCATGTGTAATTCTTCTAAGATGTCTTCTTTTTTTTGTGATCTAGTAGTGTGTATCCTGCAGTCCTCCGAAGATATCTCATTTCAGCAGATCTAAGTCTCTGTATATCCTTCTGTTTCAACGTCCATACTTCGCTACCATACAAAAGAGTTGGAAGAGCCAGTGTTTTATACACTTTCAATCTTCAATGCTTTTGGACTAACTGTGCTTTAAGATAGAATTTATTAACTCTAAAATTCTTAAAAATTTAGATATTTTGCATTTACATACTTTTCTTCTTCATATGAGATATTGCATCCTAGATATGTAAAATTATTCACCTGCTCCAACATTTTATTGTCAAGTACAATTTTACTTATGACAGGATCTACACCTTAAAATGCTATAATTTTTGTTTTTTCTGTAGATATCTTTAATTCAAATTCTTCTGTAAATTTTTTAAGTTCGTACAGACCTTTCTGTAGATTATCTTCGAAATTTGCTATTATTATTTGGTCATCTGCAAACAATATGGTGTTTAATTTTCTATATTCTGATATTCTTATTCAAAATTTATATTTATCATTGATATAAATTGCAAAGAGTGTTGGGGATAGGGGGCAGCCTTGTCTCACACCACGATTTATAATTCCTTCTTCAGAAAATCTGTTATTTAATTTAATCTTTATGGTGTTCTCTTTGTAAATATTTTGTATGTTCTGCCGAAGTAAATTTGGTATATTTTTGTCTTCCAATATATTTAAGAATTTTGATCTCTTGACTGTGTCGAATGCTTTTTCAAAATCTATGAAAGCAAAATGTGTTTCTAAGTTGAATTATCTTCTTTTTTCAAGCAATAGTTTAACAGAAAATGCTGAATCAATACAAGATAGTCCTTTCCTAAATCCATTTTGACATTCCATAAGGAATTTTTCACTGAAACTTTTCAATTTTCCATTTAAAATGTCTGCATAAATATTGTAGCAGTCTCCTTTCTTGAACAGGGGTATAACAATGCTTGTCTTCCATTCTTGTGGTATATCTACATTTTTTAATACATTATTAAAGAAGGACAACAGTCTTTCATGGAACTGTTTGCCTGCATATTTGTACAATTCAGAATTCAAGCCATCTGTGCCAGTTGCCTTCCCATTTTTTAATTTCTTTAAACTATTGTTCAATTCTTCCATAAGTCGATATTGATTAATGCAGAATTATATAAAAAAAGTATTTGGATATCATACAATATATCGATTTTAAAGTATGAACTTGAAATCGATTTCAAAAATTGCTATGGTCGAGATATCGACATAGACGAAGTCGCAACGGGACCTAATACGAGCATCATGTAGTAAAGATGGCAAACAAAAATTAACTCTTAGTATATTCATTGGCAGTATCAACTTTGAAATTTGTAGTGTATCATACTAGCCTTTAAGTAATTATATTAATACATAACGTTTAATTATATTATATTAATAGCGGATAATTAATAAATTATGTAAGTTTTATATTTATTAATAATTTAAAATATTTTAGAAATAAGATATGGTTCTGCCATCTATGTAGAAGAACGCTAAACAAATGCGGCTACATTCATTTTTCAGAGCGGAAAGTGTGTTTATTAATAGACATATCTTTTGTTTTAATCTTGAAGTGACAATTACATAGCGCTTTTAAAATGTAGTAGTGCCAGCGAGTTAATTCATTCGGTAGCGTTTTAGAAAGGTACCACGTTCAACTCCGGGATTAATATCCTAGTTTTTCTCGTTCATGAAGACAAATTCTGATTTGGAATTTTATTTCCAAGATATTTTTCACAACATTCACCATTTCATAATAATATACTTACTTACTTACTCATTGGCACTATCGAACCCGTAGGTTCATGGCCGCGCGGACATAAGCTCTCCACACATCCCTATCCTGAACCAATTCTTTCCAATCATTCCCTGTACAATCTACTTCCCTCAAATCATAGTTAATGTTGTTCTCCCACCTCATTTTTGGTCTACCAACTGGGCGTTTTCCTTCTGGCTTTCCTACAAGAAGTTTCCATGCACGTCTTTCATTCCCCATACGTGCAACATGTCCTGCCCATCGCAGTCTACGAGACCTAACTGTTCTTATTATATCTGGCTTCCTATAAAGACCATGTAGTTCATTGTTATGTAGTCTTCTCCATTCACCTGTTTGTTCATCTCTCTTTGGTCCAAAATTTTCCTAAGAACTTTATTCTCAAATACTCGTAATCTCCTTTCCTCCCTCAAAGTAAGAGTCCATGTTTCGCACCCATATAATATAACTGGTAGAATAATAGTTTTATATATTTTCAGCTTAACGTTTTTTGAAAGGAGTTGGGACATCAAAAGTCTCTGCAATGCATAATAGCACGCATTTCCAGAATTGAGCCTATGTTTAATTTCTTTGTGCATCTCATTCCTATTTGTGATTATTGTGTATTTGAATTCAGCCACTTCCTCAAAATTTCCCTCATTTGCCATTAGCTGTCCATTTCCATTATATAATGAATTTCTACATGTGACCATATATTTAGTTTTACTGATATTTACTTCCAGTCCTAATTTCTTAGTGTTACTCAATAGTGTGTGCGTGTTGGCCTTTAGTATCTCTTCGCTATCGGCCAGTAGTACTACATCATCAGCATAAACTAACAGCTTTTTCATAATAATATAAGAGATTTTATTTATTTATATACAGAATTTTAATGTTTACACATCTTTCTGTGCCTAAAGTTTTATTTTTCTTCTCCACTCGTCTCTCAACATCCAATCCATGTCCTCCAGTCCCCTTGCTCTCATTCCAGTATTATAAGAGATAAATAAATAAATAAAATTGATAATTAAATAAATCTATATGCAGTGGATAGACAAAATAATGGAAACATCTACCAATCTCCATTATATTATTTATGACCAGCTTTAGTCTCTAAAACATCTGTAATTATTCTTGGATCATGTGTAAATACAATAACTTTTTTTATCATGTACAATTCACAGAAAAAAAATTCTGTACAGGCCTAGATTGTACTTGGAGAATGCATCTCAGTTCCTTCACGTACTCTGTATAGAGTCCGTGTACCAATTCAAATGTAGGAGTGAATTGACATTTGTAGGTATTCACTCATTTTAATTAAGTAATGTTATTAATATAGGTCCCTACGCCGTAGCCGAGTGGTTTAAGGCATCATGCCTTGATGCAGTGCTACGGATCTAGCGTTGGTTCGAGATCATGTAAAGGAACACTTTTTTTCATATTCTTGATTTCTGGCAGTGTCCCGCGCCGTACGATCGGTTAAGGTAGGAAGCCTTGGCGCAGAGCTATGGGACTTGCGCTGGTTCGAGTCTCCATGGGGGAAGAAATTCTCTCGTGGTATTTCGGCCAGTATGGGACCGGTGCCCACCCAGCATCGTGAGGCAATTGGGTAGCTACAATAAGTAGCGGCTCCAGGTTGAGGAACCAGCTATAACGGCTGGGGGACTAGACATGCTAACCACATGTCACCCCTACACTGGCTGTTGATCATCTACCTCTGTGATTGATACATGTGGATGTGAAGGGCCAGCAGCCGGCTGGTAAAAAGGGCAACCGCTGAAAAGTGGAAAGACCCTCAATCGGAATCGGATTTCTGGCAGTACGTGACCGGTGCCTACCCAGCATCGTGAGCAATTTGACAACTATAATAAGTACCGGTTTCAGGTTGAGAAAACCAACTATAACTATTGGGGGACCCGCGACGCCAACCATATGTCACCCCTATACTAGCACATCTATGATTAATATGTGGACGTGAACCGTCTGGTAGACCAAGAGTCTTATAGGCCTGTCACAACATGGAGCAATAGTAAATAAGTAAACACTCTGCAGATGGGTAAATACAATAATAGAAACACCTTCCAAACAATCAATGATATTGTATAGGACCAACATTAGCTTCAAAACACCTGTCATTCTTCTTGGGTCACGTGCAACGACAAGAAACGTTTTTATTATTATGTACAAGTCATACAGAAGAATTTTCAATGCACTGTGCATGGAGTATACATGGTTTCTAAAACAGTAGGCCTACTGAGACGAATGATACCGTCTACCAATCCCGGTAAAGTGGATAATTAATATCTACAAGTGTCCACTCTTCATCTCGATAAAGTAATTTACTAAAATAGATTAGCTTTGCTTTTAAAAGTATTAGCTATGCTGACAGGTTGAAGGTGATATGCCAAAGGAAAAAGCACCTTGGTTGATAGAGTGACGATCTCAGGACAGTAAAAATGCAACCGTCAAGAAACACGGAGATAGGTTCCACTGGTCAAAACATTTCCGGAAGTGAAATAATCCCCAATTCGAATCTCCGGGAGGAATTGCTTCAGTAAATCCATTGCAGAGGCTCGAACATAGGAACATGGCATGTTAGTATAATTTATGGGAGAAGAAAAGAGATTAATAGAATTTGAGAATAAAGTTCTTACGAAAATTTTTGGACAAAAGAAATACGAACAATAAGCTACATGATCTTTATGGGAAGCCAGATATAATAAGGACAATTAAGTCTTGTAGATTGCGATGGACAGGACATGTGGCAAGAATGAGTATGAAAAAAAGGGAATGGAAACTTTGTAAGAAAACCAGAGGGAATGAGCCCCGAATGGAAGCCAAGAATGAGATGTTAGCAGAAAATTAACCACGTTTGTAGGAAAACTAGAGGGAAAGTTACAAGTAGCTAGACCAAGAATGAGGTGTGAGAATAATATTAATAATTATTAAAATATTGAAATAGGACCAAATATCAAGTAACAGAATCTAAATTTGTATACATTACTATTGTCATTTTATTTTTCTGTTCGATTAATACTGATCAGGCGAAGTTACATGAAGGTTATACAACCTAAAGGCCTACGTGAGTGTTACTTGATTTTGGTGAAACGTTTTTATAAAAAACGATTGATTTTATATAAAAACGTTAACGGGACCAAATACCTGTCATTCCTTCATTAGTTCAGGATGCATTCAAATAGAAGACCTAATATAGTGAATGCATTAAACTACACGAAGGAACAGCAGGAATATCCTATCCCTCACGTCCTCGTCGTGGTCCTGGAAATGCAGCAAATTAAAAACATAAATATTTCAAAAAGTTTAAAATTGGCTGCAGCTAAGAGGGAAGGTGTTCTTTTTATTAAATTACACTTTGTAAACTACTGTACGTGCCTTTTCTATAAGTTGTTTAAGACAGTCACAATATATGAAGATATTCGCCTTCTTTTGGTACGATTAGCGTACAAAGCAAAATATTAAAATATAGGCCTACCTCTGGCAGGTGTTATTCTAACAGTTATATTATATGGGTGCGAAACATGGACTCTTACTTTAAGGGAGAAAGGGTGATTGCGAGTATTTGAGTGATTGGAGAAAATTTCATAACAATGAACTCTATAGGAAGCCAGATATAATTATATTGTATTGTAAGCCAATGTTTTTTCCTTTACAGAGATTTAGGCGCTCTCCCCTTACAGGGAAGAATTTGAACCATACTAATTTAGTTACACTTGTTTTCGTATAGATGTCATTTTGAGTGGTCCGTGCTCAGCGCACCGCCTCATACTGACATCTAGGAAACCAAGGTAGTATTAGGACGGGAAAATTCGGTAAATTTTGCTTAGAGGCCTTTTCATTCAGGCTTAAGGATTTTTTACGAGCCTCCCGGAGGACTTGCTCCTTGGATCTATCCGTCCTAAAAAATCCATCGCCCCCGGCCGGGTTTGAACCCGCGATCCTCGGGATCAGAGGCAAGGAGCATAACCACCAGTCTACCGCGGCCGGCGCCACATATAATAAGAAAATTAACTATGATTTGAGGGAAGTAGATTATACGGGAAATGATTGGAAGGTATTAGCTCAGGATAGGGATATATGGAGAGCTTATGTTCGCGCGGCCATGAACCTGCGGGTTCGATAGTGCCAGTGAGTAAGTAAGTAACCTCTGGCAGGTGCGTTGAATCAGCATTGAGTAACCACCGACACTGGACGGCCATTTGTCAGAAGCGTCGCAACATAATAAAAAAACGGCTAAACATTATAATCTGTGAGGCGACTTTTTCAATTCCTGTTTAACTCCTGCCAAATTTTATTCTTAGGGTTTCATTTTTCAAATTATTTCCCACCATTTACAATAATTCTTACATGTTTTCTAACGGTTATTTGAATATATATTTTCACGATATTGAATTACATGAAGACGTGGCAGCCATATTGATTTTAACGAATATTCTGGTGTTCCAGTTCAGCCAACATAGAGTCTGTACTAATTAACGTACACTAAATAATATCAGCGTGTATTCTTTCACAGGTTAGAGTATTTAAATTGCGTTAGGGGTTCCAACTGGAGACGCATCAGGACGTGCAATTTCTACAGCGTCTTAACTACTATTAGTCATTCAAAATATCTTTGCAGGCGGAAGAATTGCGAAGCTATGTTTGTTGCTACACGTGACGTCACATAAGGCAGTGTATACTGTCAGCGTCCCACGTCCCATTCCCCTCTGTACTCGTAAATAGCAGTGTCACGTGTTCTATTCCTGCATAAACACGACTGCAGTGCCCTCCGTCAACAACTGCACTTACTCCTTAAACGGGTAATAGTAGCGCATACTCGTCCTGCTGATGATGGAAGTTAACTTCCGAAAGGCCTACACTTAATATTTTATATACATCATTTTAACAAAGTTGAGGACGACGGCACCTGCCAACAGGTACATCTTTATGTTTAATTTTTATCTAATGCGTTAGATTAGCTCTTAGGTTCGTTGGCAAAGCGAGTTCAACTATCGTGTGTATGTTGGCTGTATACGTGATTCCATAGCGTAAACCGGCGCATGCGCATGGCGTATGGTGTATGGCTATAACTTAGAAAAAAACTTCTTGTCATACTTTGTAAACTATTTCCGTTTATAGAATTAAATAAAGTTATAGTGAATTATTACACGATCTTCTATGTGAATTATTTACGCCGAAAACTACGAGAAGGCGACCATACAGCATCTAGTTACAATATATAAAATGAAAAATTACTTTAAGGGGGAGATGGGTATAAAATTGACCATTTGTGATCAAAATTGGCATCTTTTATACTAAAAATAGCCTGTACTCTAATGTATATGTTGGCAAAATTTCAGAAGTCTATGACGCTTCTATGTGCCCTATATTATGTCAGAGTTAAAAGACTGCGCCAGTTAAATACTACCTGCATGCAAATCTTTAAAGTTGTTTTTCCATACTTTTATATTCGCTGCATTTTTGTACATTCAAAATTGAATGGAATTCAGAAATTTTGACCTAGAAGGCTCAAATTTTTACTACATGTTCTAAAAACAATGGGTAACAAAGTAGTGCATAGGTTTCATGATTGAAGTAGTTTTTAAGAAATAAAAATAAAATGCATGCAATTATTAATTTTTATTTGTAATTCCACGCATGAGGTACAACATTTTTTCTGCCTTTGTATTTACATTATAAGAATTCTAATGCATGATGTTTTTCTAAATATTTTAGGGGTCTTGTAAAAAAATCAGACTTTTACTAAAATTTGTGGAACCCATTTAATTATAATATATGCAATTTTTTAAATATAATATTTAATAACTAATAAAATAAATGCCTCACAAGAATGAAACTTAAACACATCATTATGTACCATGCAGTGAATGTTTGTACAAAAAATCTAAGTCTCTAGCTCAAAATATGTAGAACATAGAAATTTCATCCATCGCCCCCCTTAATAGTCTTGTTATTATTCTTTATTTGTAGGATTTCAATCCTGTTTATTTCCCAAATCACTCCTCGGAGGAAGACTTATCATCATCATCGTCCTTTCAAGTATTAGGCCCAGTGGCCCGTTACGGTCTCCCGCCATCTCCGAAAAGGTCGACTCACAGATCTTCTGCCTCGAGGAATGTAGTGAAGAATTTGTTTTAGTATTCTGTGACGATCCATGCGCTGAATATGGGCTAGCCAATTGTTTCTATATTCTTGGAGGCATTCAGATATAGGTATGATGTTTAACTCTCTGGCTATTGTTGAATTTCTTTGGTGGTCTAGAAGGCTATAACCTGCAGTTCGTCGCAGAAATTTCATCTCCTTGGCTGTACGTACTGCTTTCAAGTCTCCAAAGGAAGACGTATTCGATCCGCAGTCACTGTCTATGCATCTCTTGGCTGGTCTTCCTCTTGCTCTTCTCCCCTCCATTGGTCTATCTATCTTCTTCAGCTCTTTTTTGAAAGTCTGTTATCTTCCATTCTTTCTATATGATCTTTCCAGAACTTTCGTCTTTCTATAATAAATTCAGTTATGTCTTGAATTTGGCATAACTGACTAACTCACTGTCACTATTGAACCCATAGGTTTATGGCCGCGTTGATATGAGCTCTCCATACATCCCTATCCTGAGAAAGTTTTCCAATCATTCCCTGTATAATCTACATTCCTCAAATCATGGTTAATGTTATTCTCCCACCTCATTCTTGGTCTACCAACTGGGCGTCTTCCCTCTGGCTTTCCTACAATATACTTTCATTCACGTCTTTCATTCTCCATTCGTGCCACATGTCCTGCGCATCGCAGTCTATGAATCTTAACTGTTCTTATTATATCTGACTTCCTATAAAGACCATGTAGTTCATTTTTATGTAGTCTTCTCCATTCACCTGTATGTTCATCTCTCTTAGGTCCAAAAATTTTCCTAAGAACTTTATCCTCAAATATTCGTAATCTCCTTTCCTCCATTAACGTAGGAGTCCATGTTTGGCACCCGTATAATATAACTGGTAGAATAATAGTTTTTATATATAGTTTTAAATATTCGAAAGAGTAAAGATCTTTCATCACCGTAAAAATACAACCGTCAAGAAATGCATACATGGGTTCAACTGGGGTAAAATTTTCCGGAGGTCAAATAGTCCCTCATTCGGTTCTCCGGGCGGGGACTACTTAAGGAACCCATGCCAAAGGCTCAAACACAGGGACATGTTCCTAGGAACATGGAATGTTAGTATTAAATACCTGGATTCTCTAATTATGTCTAAAATTGAATTAAGTGAAGAGGTTCGAGCAAGGATTACAATTGGCAATAGACGCTTCTATGCAATAAAACACATTTTTAAGTCAAGAACAATAAGTAGGATAGCAAAAATTAAAACATATAAAATAATAATGAAACCAATTGTTATGTTTGGAAGCGAAACATGGACATTATCAGAAGAAGATAAGTACTTGTTAAATACATGGGAAAGAAAAAATATTAAGGAAGATAATTATATGGAGCAGTACAGAACAAGATATATGGAGAATTTGAAAGAACCAGGAATTGAAAGAATTATATTCGACACTGTCAAGAGAACAAAATTCTTCAATATATTGGAAGACGGAAATATACCAAATTTCCTTCAGCAGAACATACAAAATATTTACAAAAGCAACACCATAAAGATTAAATTAAATAACAGATTTTCTGAAGAAGGAATTATAAATCGTGGTGTGAGACAAGGCTGGCCCCTATACCTAACACTGTTTGCGATTTATATCAACGAAGGAATATGTTGCTGGAACAAGAAATATAAATTTGGAATAATAATATCAGAAAATACAAACTTAAACACCCTATTCTTCGCAGATGATCAAATAATAATTGCAAATTCAGAAGATAATCTGCAGAAATGCCTGTATGAACTTAACAAAATTACAGAAGAATATGGATTGAAGATATCTACAGAGAAAACAAAAATTATGGCATTTCAAGGTGTAGATCCTGTCAGAAGTAAAATTGTACTTGACAATAAAATTTTGGAGCAGGTGAATAATTTTACATATCTAGGATGTAATATCTCATATGAAGAAGAAGAGGATGTAAATGCAAAAATATCTAAATTTTTAAGAATTGTACGGTTAATAAATTCTATCTTCAAGCCACAGTTAGTCCAAAATCATTCAAGACTAAAAGTGTATAAAACACTGATTCTTCCAACTCTTTTGTATGGTAGCGAAGTATGGACGTTGAAACAGAAGGATATACAGAGACTTAGATCTGCTGAAATTATATACCTTCGGAGGACAGCAGGACACACACTAGTAGATCACAAAAGAAATGAAGACATCTTAGAAAAAATTACACATGTAACCTTTAGAAAACAAAATTTGTGATTATAAATCAAGATGGATGCAACATGTTCATCGAATGGAAGATCACAGGATACCCAAACAAATGTTAAGATATCAACCTGCAGGAAGAAGAAGACCAGGACATCCACTCAAAAGACATCTGGATGGTGTTTCTCTTGAGACCGAAACAGGTCAACAAATTACCTAAATTCGTGAATGTTCGATGATGACGATGATGATATTTGAATGCAGAAGGTGAAACATTGTTTTTGAAAGGCCTCCATATTGGAACTACTTGATGAAGTATAATAATTTTGATGAGGACGACTGACTTACCAGGTACCAATTTTTATTTAATATCTTGTTTATACCATGACAACGAATTGAAATGTTATCACGGAAATGAAGATATCACGAAAATAGGCATATTTAAATACTAAGAAATTGGGACTGGAAGTGAACATCAATAAAACTAAATAGCCTACCCGGTATATGTTTACACATAAAAATACGTTATATAACAGAAATGAGTAGTTAATGACAAATTAGGGAAATTTTAAAGAAGTGGCTAAATTGAAATACTTAGAAACAATATAGGAATGAGGTGCACAAAGAAATAAACCTATACTCAGTTGTGGAAAGCATGGTATTGTACATTACAGACACTTTTTTCGCAACTTCTATCAAAAAACGTTAAACTAACAATATATAAAATTGATATTCTGCCAGTTGTATGGATGATAAATATGGGCTCTTACATACTCTAAGGAAGGAGAGAATATTACGAGTATTTGAGAATAAAATTATTACGGCTATATTACTCACGCCCCAAATGGCAGTCAATGACCAACCACGTTTCAATGAATTTTGTTTTACAACCAATGACAGTCGTGTTTCACCTCGATATTTATCTACTTCTGTTTACCAAATTAAAGAAAGTTCTTCCTTTTTTATTCTGAACAGGTCAGAGCATTATTTTGCAGTGACTGACTCTCCAACAAATTCGTTGAATGGGCTATAGCAAATAATGAATTTATTCCTTCGACCTACACATTTGATAATTGATTTTTAGTTAAAAAATATGTTTTTAAATACTGATTTTACTGAGTTATTTCCTAAAAAAATAATTAATAACCTATAATATTAGCTATAATATACAGTTTGATATGTTTCTTTTTTCCCCACTAGGATGCATTCTTACAATATTGCGATCCTATTTGGCAATGCACAATATGATGAAGTTGCAGTGATGAACAAATGAAACATAACCAAACAATTCTCGTTTGTTTTCAAACATCGGCGTTTATATTAAATCGGTCCATATACATATTTTAAAACACTTCATGACCCGTGAATTAATGTAATAATTTGGAAATCAACATGTGGCTTTATTTATGACAATTGTTGAAACAGAGAGCCTGAACAGAGAGGCGAATGGAGAATACTATAAAACTAGCGACCTACATTATCTTTTTTTTACGAAACCAGATGGGCTATAATAAGAACAGTTGATTACCGTAGGCTGCGATGTGCAGGTCGTGTGATACCGAGTGGGGAATGCAGGGGGGATATAGAAGCTTCTTGTAGGAAAACCAGAGGGAAAACTACCAATAATAAGATGGGAGAATAATATTAACCATGATTTGAAGAAGGTAGGTTATACAGGTGATGATTGGAAAACATGAGCTCAGGATAGGGAGGTATGGAGAGCTTTATGTCCCTGCGGCCAAGCATAGAGTCAGTGAGTTAATCACCCTACACAGAAATTTTTCACAGAAGGTTTAAATGAAATATGAGTTTAATATAGAATTACAGAAATTATCTTCTTCTTCTTCTTCCTTCCAAGTATTAGGCCAAGGCCTGTTACGATCCTATAGAAAATTTCCCCTCCAGCGTTTCATAGGACGGCCCCGTGATCTTCGTCCTCTTGGTATATAATTATAAACAGCTTTGGGGATCCGATTTGAACTCATCCTTTCAAGAAGGTGTTTCCAATTTAGTTGATACTGTTTAATATATTCCAAAATTGGCGTAGTCTTCAATTCTTTTAAGATATCGGTGTTCCTTTTCCGATCCCATCTGGTGTAACCCGCTGTTCTGCGCATGAATCTCATTTCACAAGCCGTTATTCTGCTTTCATGTTGTTTTTTTTAGTGTCCATGCTTCACTACCATAGGTCAACACTGGTCTAGCCAAAGTGTTATATAAACCTAATCTGGTGTTTTTTTTGTACAAGGGATGGTTTCATAACTTGATTAATAATTCCTAAACTTTTATTATAACTAGTAACTTTTTTCAGGGATATCCTTTTCATCCCAGATAGAGAGATAATATCCAAGATATTTAAATTGATTAGATCTCTCTAAAATTTTATTCTGGAGACAGATTTTACTTTGTATGGGGTCCTTCCCATGAAATGCCATAATTTTAGTTTTGTTAATTGATATTTCCATATTAAATTTGGCACCTATTTTTTTGTAAATTATAAATTGATCGTTGCAAATCATTTTCGGAAAGTGCCAGAAGAGGAAATTGGACAGCTAATGAAAAATGAGGGCAATTTTGAGGAAGTGGTTGAATTCAAATACCTAGGAACAATAATCACAAATAGAATTGAGATGCACAAAGAAATTAAATATAGGCTCAATTCTGGAAATGTTTGATATTATGCATTACAACGACACTTGACGTCCCAGCTCCTTTCAAAAAACGTTAAACTGAAAATATATAAAACTATTATTCTACCAGTTATATTATAAGGGTGCGAAACATGGACTCTTACTTTAAGGGAGGAAAAGAGATTACGAGTATTTGAAAATAGAATTCTTAGGAACATTTTTGGATCAAATAGAGATGAACAGACAGGTGAATGGAGAAGAATATATACAGTGAACTACTTGGTCTTTATAGGAAGCCAGATATAATGAGAACAGTTAAGTCTCATAGACAGCGGTGGGCAGGGCATGTAGCACGTATGGGGAATGAAAGACGTGCATGGAAGCTTCTTGTAGGAAAACCAGAGGGAAAACGCCCAGTTCGTAGACCAAGAATGATGTGCGAGAATAACATTAATTTTGATTTGAGGGAAGTAGATTATACAGGGAATGATTGGAAAGCATTAGCTCAGGACAGCGATGTATGCAGAGCTTATGTCCGCGTGGCCATGAACCTACGGGTTCGATAGTGCCAGTGAGTAAGTATCAATGAGGTAGTAAACAAAGTGGCTCATGTTGAAGTAGATCTGTAACAGTATGTTCACCTTGTGACCTGAGCGCAAGTAGAACTTGCTATGCAGTTCGGGTGAGAAAGGTCACGCTCAGAGCTGGTTTAGGGAGATCACCTGAACTGTTGGCACGCTCCTCTCTATAAATAGAGCAGGTGCCAGCTTTTTACAAATCCGTTCACTTCGGTCCAATCTTACCTGCTATCCCAATATAATCTTCAATAAATCTTCACATGCGATCCAACTCCTTTCAAAAAAATGTTAAACTGAAAATATATAAAACTACTAGATGGCCCGGCGAACTTCGTATCGCCTTTAACTATTTTTACGTTAATTGTTCCGTATGGTTTTGTTGATTGAGATGAATTTATGTTGTCTGCATTCTCAGTATCATCCATAACTGTATCATAAGGATTATATACATTTATTGATGAATATTTTGAGGAGGCTTGCTGATTTCATTACACTTTCGTTTTTTTCTACAAACTTGTTGGCAGTTTGGATTCTCATCATCATCATTAAGAAGTCTCTGTACAGTAATATCATCTTGTGATATATTATAGTCATCTTGTTTTTTCATTTTATTGAGGCATGGAGATTGTTTCTGTAATATTACGCATATTATTATGACTAACAGACTTACTTACAGTTCTGTTATGCCGTTCCTTAGGACCTTCATATGTTTCTAAATTGACATTCTTCTTAAATGTAAGATTTATGTCACATAGGCCTATACCAGTTTGCGGAAATTCACTTGATATCTTATCATTCATGGTCTCTAGAAGTGATTCGCCATATTGTTCAATGTCCCTTCTCGGTCCAGTTAAATTTAAATTAAGTACCTGTCTTTCAGCCAGATTACTTAAAACTAATACTTACACACGAAATTAATATTATTGTCAATATATTGAAAATAAAATAAACACAAACACACTTAAATATGAAATAATCAATATTTGTAATTCAATTGAAATTCGCGGTTGCAACAAACACGCACAGCCACCTGGTTAAATAATAAACCAATTACCTCACACCGTCATCTGTTAGAATCGTATGGAACTCACAGATAATTATAACTCTTTGTTTAAATAATACACAAATAATTTTGCAATAAAAAATAATCCGACTATAAATTTAGTTATAAACAACCGTAGGTCTCAAGTTGGATCAAACAGCACACAGTGTGCAAAAGTTTTATTGAAATCGGTTGAGTTAGGATTCCATCGCGGACAAACAACGTGACACGTAATTTTTATATATTAAGATTTATTCTAACCAGTTATATTAAATGGGTGCGAAACATGGACTCTTACTTTAAACCCTTAAATTCGTAATGTATCCTTTGGATACACCAGTTTGGTTCAATCAATTTAATATTTTTAATAAATCAGAAGAAAACGAACAACAAGAAACCACTTAAACGTGTGAACAATTATACAATATATCTAATAATAACAGTTAGGCCTATACAAGATTCCGTTTTCAGCTGCGGTCCGCCACATTCAAAATAACTAACAGAAGAAATTTGTGTTTTGCTAATTTAAGGGTTAAGGGAAGAAAGGAGATTACGAGTTTTTTGAGAATAAAGTTCTTAGGAAAATTTTTGGACCAAAGAGAGATGAACAGACAGGTGAATGGAGAAGAGTACTTAACAATGAACTACATGGTCTTTCTTCTTCTTCCTTCCAAGTATTAGGCCAAGGCCTGTTACGATCCTGTAGAAAATTTTCCCCTCCAGCGTTTCGTAGGACTGCCCAGTGATCTTCATGCTTTGGTCGTCATTAGTTTGATCCTTCCGGGAAATTCTCGTGTAAGACTTTGAAAGCATAATAATAGTCCCTTCGATTGGTTGCTGGCCAAAGGAAGGCAAGACCATTGATGGGGCCTGCCCTCTGGTCAGGCTTTTCTGGAGAAGAAAATAAAGGAAAGAAGAAATGGAAGAAAGGAAAGACTCCCTAGCCCTCGGATGCCCCAATAGCCTACATGGTCTTTATAAGTTAATTAACAATTGACGTTCTGAGAATAATTCGGGCTGCATAACGTATGCCCTGTCCTCTAATAATTAAATATAGGCCTATTTGTAGAACTCTATGTTTTTTATACTGAAGTGCGGGAAATGAACCAAGGACTAAGAATACCCCCGAAGTAATTTTTTATACAGAAGTATTTACCATAATTATCATATCACTTCTATTGTAAGTCCATACATATATCTCCCTCTCTCCATGGAAAAGAGTTGCTTAAAATAACATGATTGGCTTCAGGCATGCCAATGTTTTGTAATATCACTCCACGCCTCTCTAAATATTATACAAGAAATCATTTTCACAATTATTTGGGTTCTTCAATATATCACTGTTTCCATTTCATTAAAATATGTACACTAATTAAAATTCATTTTCTTTACGGTTTCATATTATTTTGTTTTAAGCCCAAACTTTTCAAAAATGGAGATCAAACTTAAGCTTGCAAGCAATTTATTTGTTTATTTGTGTATCAATATACAAGGACCCCAAAGTGACAACATTAATGTAATACACAGTAATAACTCCATTAAGGAGTTAGTTACAATATTAAAATTAAACTCGAAATTAAGTTATATGGACTATTAAACAAGTAATCAATTGAGTTGGTTGTTTACTTGCTGAAAATATGCAGCCTTTAATAGTTACATTCATAGACGTTTAAATATCCCTCTTTCACCCTTGGAATATAATAATGAATTGAATATTATTAAACAATTAGCTATTAATAATAACTACGACCCTAAAATTATAGAATATTTAATTAAGTAAATTCAGTTACAAAAAAGCATATAACAAAGTTTTTTTTCCCGTAACCGCAAAGAAAAACACAAAGAAATATGTCTATAATGTCATAGATAGGGCCCAATTTCAAACATAATAATATCTAAACACTTTAAAAAGGTTGAACATTAATTGGGGCATTTAAAACTAATAAAACTTAATAAAAAATAAATAAAAAACAATAAAAACCAAAATAAAAAAATAAAAAAATTATCAGGTGTATATAACTGGAAAGTGTGGCACATGTGACAAAAGTAGGTCTATATATAGGACAAACTGGTAGACTTTTATCTCTCGTATTAAAGGAACACATGAGAACATATAACAGAAGTTTAGAATATTCAAAATATGCTCAACCACCACCTATTCCCAATTTAATCAGTGTTTCGATCCAAATTTATGAAAATTTTACATGTTTGTGTTAAGGGTAAGAAGTTTAGATCTTTTGGAGGAGCTGTAGAAATAAATAAATTTAAAAGTAGTAATAAACTGTTAAATTCTCAACTTGATTTAAATGAATCGCCTTTGTTAAATTGAAAAAAATAAATAAATTATTGTTGTATTGTTGCTTAGATCAGCTGGAACAACAATTCATAACTTGCTAACATGTCTGAAGAAGGTACAGTGTACCGAAACAGAGCGGTCACTGAATTATATCTTAATAAACATGAAAATCAAATAAAACTAAGTTCTTATTATTATTTAATTAATTTTAAAACAAGTGTAGGCCATTCGAAACTAGTTCCATCAACAGAACAGAAGTTAGAAGTTCTATTGTTCAATTTTGACGTACATCTTAGAGAGTCAAACGACAATACAGTACACCTGCTACTTAGTCTCTAAGTGACCTTACAGTTGTTTAGTACTCTAAGAAGTTTATGCTGACTATTTAACTCATGCCCCAAATGGGACTCAATGGCCAATCAAAGTATTCAATGATTTCTGCTTTACACCAAAACAAATCAGAGTCGTCGTGTCACGAAATATTTATCAGTGTTAAAATTACCAAATTAAAGAAGGCTCCTCCTTTGTAAGATTCTGAACAGGTCTGACCATTATTTTGCGTCAGTGACTGAGACCGTGAAAATACGGGCTACCAGATGTATACATAGTGGCATGAATGTAACACATGCCGCATGCGGGCAATTAATATAAAAACATTTGTAGAAAATTGATTATACCACCAAAAAAAAAAACCACTGTTTGCCACTTCCTTAAATGTATTTTTCCCCCAGGTAATAATCCAGAAAAATATAATTGGTCATATTTACATCATACATCAGAAATAAAATTAATATACAGTTGTGATGTGTTTCATTTTTTCTCCACTAGACAGCATTCTTACAATATTGCGTTCCTTGGGCCATAAATAGTATGATCTGGTTGCAATGATTAACAAAAAAGAAGCAGATGAAGCGTACCTATCGCACTTCTCAGTTGGTTTCAAACATCGACGTTTACATTAAATATATAAGATATTTATAAAATAAGTATAGTTAAATAATGATTTGTGAGTAAACAGCTTAATTTTATTCGTTAAATAGTCCTAACAAATGCCACTCTTGATTTCCAAATTATCTAATAAATTCACTCTCATCTGTGAGTCCTGAATTTATCGATAATTTGGAAATCACTCGTGGCATTACTTATGATGATGTAATATAGAGTGATAGCGAAGAGGTACTAAAGGTCAACACGCACACAATATTGAGTAACAATAAGAAATTGGGCTTGAAGTAAATATCAATAAAAATAAATATATGGTACCACATAGAAACACATTGTCTAAACTTCCGAACCATATAACATTGTACTTTCTAGTATGGATTTATAAATTTGTTGTTTTTTTCTGTTAATGCTGCTTTTTACTTTACACTCCATAATATAGAGTTTAATATTCCTATGGCGTTTTATTCCATTACTGATCCTTTTTCTTGCTATTTCTATATTTCATGTCCCATCTTTCTCTATAATTGATCCCAAATAACAAACTATCGTTTTTCTTTATTATCTTTTCCATATATTCTCTATATTATATTTCTACTGTAATAAACTTTCTACTATTACTGCAAAGAGATTTTCAATGGCATTCCCTATAGTTTTTTTATTCCAATACTGATCCTTTCTTGCCATTTCATATATTGCATGTCCCAGCTTTCTTCTCTTAATGATTCCAAATAACAGAATCTAAGGTTTTTCTTTATTATGTTTTCCATATATATCTCTATTATGTTTTTACAGTTTAAAACTCTACTATTACTACAAGAGATTTCCATGCCCTTCTTTCTTTCCATTCTGATTTAATTCTCTCATTGATATTAACATTCTAATTGTTATTTTATAAGAACAAAAAATTGAGAGAGATGATGAAAGCGAAGAAGAATATTGCTGGAATTCTGAACCATTTCAAACGAAAATAAGCGTTTAAAACAATTAGAGAAGACAGAATTCCGAAAATTATTTTGGAATGGAATGGTAAACGATCTTTTAGGATCAAATCCACATTCGAATGGGAATGATTTTTTCTAGATCTTCAATAATTTTTAGAGACAAATTCAGGAAGACTTATTGCAGAAGGAGAAGAAGAAACCTCAGGATGAAGAAATCAGGAGTAGTATAAATAGAATGGAATTGATGGAATAAAATGCGCAAGACAGGATTTTTTGGGAGAATAACATTGCTTTAACTTGAAGTAAAAACTACTGTAGTGTAGAAAAAATCACAATAAAAATGTTCAGTATGTACTTTGCGTTTTTATTAATATAAATTCAGTCTTGTAGAAAACAGAACAATGCATTATTACAAATTATAATGGAAATATTGATTTTTAAATAAATTCCAAATACGGAAATTCTCTGGTTTGATAATAATTGCAATAACTTTTTTGGGGGGTGGAAGTCAACATAGAAAAAAAGTGGTAATTTTGAATTTCTCACGTTTACCGGTGTTCTTATTTGCCAGAATACAGGGAATTACATGGTTTAGGTTAGGCATATATTTATTTTCTGTCTAACCGGGTCTTCAAACAGCATAACCAATCTCTGATTAACTTTGTTTGGAAAGGACTGAACACATAACATTTGAGCGTTTGCGCAAATCATTTCCGACATCTTCATTCTTCTATTTATGTAATCATTTATTTATTTTGCATTTCTCATTACAGATAATTTTGTAAACTTTTTAATACACACTTTTTTTCGGTCGTCACTAAATATTAATATAGACAAATTTTGGAACAGATTTTATGTAGTAATTTCAACTTTCGCAGAATTAAAATTTTCCATAAACGAGAAAAATAATTATGTGTGAATTTGATGCATTGCTTAATCATTTCAGAATTTTTTAAAACATAATCATCATCATCATCCAAGGATTAAGCCTGTTGGCTCGTTCCGGTTTCATGAAAGCTAGAATTGTTAAAATTGTTCAGACCATCTTCTGTGTGGGCGTCCACATTTCTCCTTCCGTGCGGTTTATAATTTAGCAATAATTTTGGAAATCTTCCTTCTGGCATTCTATCAATATGTTCTTTCCAGTCGTTCCTGTATTTAATTATTCGTTCTGTAAGTTTGAAAATGTTTAGTTCCTTTCTTATATCTTCATTTATTTTTCTTATCCAGCAGAGTATATCCTGCTATTCGTATGGTCAATCCGGATGTTTTAAAACAATACTTTGGAAATAAAAATTCGCAATCATTTTTTTTATGTCATATTTATTTATTTTTAAGCTTGGTAGCGTTATAAGGCCATGTGACCTTCTCTTCTACTCATCAGGATAAACCTATTTTATATTAAAATATAGAAATCACATTTAACTCCAACATTAAATACTAAATGAAAATTTTATCAACAAGATAATATAAGAGTAAGATCGATAGCATAATATGTTAATAATAATTAAAATGAAGTAATCAATTGAGTTGGTGATTACTTGATGAAAATCCATACATTATTTAATTAAATACAAATAAAACTTAAAGTTTTATATGATTTTGATATTTATTAAAATATAAATTAGTTACAAACAACAGCTGTTTCGGTACTTTGTACCTTCTTCAGATATGATAAATTAATGAAATTTGAAATTTTAATTTTTTTTACAATCTCTATATAAAAAAATGGTTGCATAGTTACAGTTGTTATGTACTATAATGACAAAATTCATTAATTTATCATAGCCTAATCTGAAGAAGGTACGAAGTACCGAAACAGCTGTAACTAATTTATATTTTAGTAAATATGAAAATCAGATAAAACTTTAAGTTTTATTCTTATTTAATTAAATAAATTAGAATTAAGACGTCTTCTTCTTCTTCTTTCCAAGTATTTAGGCCAAGACCTGTTACGATCCTTTAGAAAATTTTTCCCTCCAGCGTTTCATAGGATGGCCCAGTGATCTTCGTCCTCTTGGTATGTAATTATAAACAAGCTTTGGGGATCCGATGTGAACTCATTCTTTCAAGATGTTGTTTTCCAAGTTTAGTTGGTACTTTTTTAATATATTCCAAAATTGGCGTATTCTTTATTCTTTTTTAGATATCGGTGTTCCTTTTCCGATCCCATCTGAATGTCACCCGCTGTTCTGCGCATGAATCTCATTTCAAAATTAACACTAAAACTAATAATAATAAAAAGAAGATAAATAAATTAAATTTGTTTTGGGTAGACTGTCCCTACCTAACATAGGCCTACATAAAAGATCAAATAAACATAATAAGATACTAGGTCTAATATACTAATTTTGTCGGTTAAATAGGCCTAAAATTATAAAACAAAAAGAACGAAAAATATTTGTTAATTTTAATACTATTTCCATCAAGTAAATAATATTAATATTATTAATTGTTAAAAGAATACTAGGCCATCAGTGAGGTGTGATAAGTTAGTTATTAACATGACTAGATAGATAAATCGGTACATATACAGACCACAAAAAAATAGCCTTAATTTCTTTCATTTTAATTATTACAATTTACACAATCAGCAGCACCATCATCATCATCAACAACAACCAAATTTTCACAGGGTCAAATCTTTAAGATTTGAATTCAACAACTTGGAACCAATCTCTTCTTTGGCCTACCGACATTCTTTCTTCTATATTCTAGCTTATAATCTAAAGTAATTTTTGGTATTCGGTCTGTTTTCAATTTCTGAACATGCTCCTTCCAACTCTTCGTGTATTGCTCTATTTTATTCACCAGCTTAGAAATATTTAATTATTTTGTGATGCAAAAAAGTGTGTCTACAACTCCTTAAAAACTCATTTTTTGCTTGCGTCTGTGGTTTCTTATTCTCTCTTTTGATTAACCCTTAAAAATTAGCAAAACACAAATTTTCTTCTGTTAGTTATTTGAATGTGGCGGACCGCAGTGAAAACGGAATCTTGTATAACTGTTATTATTAGATATATTGTTATTATTCTATTCACACGTTTAAGTGGTTTCTTGTTGTTCGTTTCTTCTGATTTATTAAAAATATTTAAATTGATTGAACCAACTGGTTGTAATCCAAAAGGATACATTACGAATTTAAGGGTTTAAAAACACAAAACCCATAGGCCCTACAGCAACACATAGAGACAGCCACTGCCTTTTTGTAGAACTTTAATTTGGTTCTCACTTTCAGTATATTTTTAATGATCTCTTAATTTTAAGAAATATAAAACTTAAGTGTATTTAGTTTATTAAAATAATATTATTTCTTAAAATAGAAAATACCACATTCTCGCTTAGTAAAGCTATTCTCTTTTTCAATAACTTTCCACATTCAAAATAATTTTGGCTCGTGAGTTTCTCCGTATAAGACTTGAAAGCATAATAATAGTCCCTTTCGATTGGTTTGCTGGCCAAAGGAAGGCAAGACCAGTGATGGGCCTGCCATCTTATAGCCTCTGGTCCGGCTTTTCTGGAGAAGAAAAGAAAATAATGGAAAGAAGAAATGGAAGAAAGGAAAGAACTCCCTAGCCCTCGGATGCCCTAATAGCGTCGGGGTCGAAAAAACAAGAGTTAACCAAGAGAGGTTAGATAGTAAAGTTAAAAAGAGTGCAAAAAACACAAGTTATTGTGGAAGTAACCAACCACAAAGGCACAGAATCATAGGTTTTAGCAACACACGAATATCATCACAAAATGTGCAAAAATGCAAAATTCCACCAACCGAGTGATTCGTGTGAATGCAAGATATGCGACCAAAAGTGTGAGACATACCATTACAAACAATGCAGAATATGGACAGGATCACTGAACGACTCATAAAAGACAATCATAAACTTATAACTTAATGCTCTTTCGAGTTGCCTCTTACCAATTTATTTATTTTTATTTATTAAACCACAAGTAAGTGGAATAAATGTTTTGCTCAGCTTGGCACGTTGTGGTCGCCATCCACATATCCCCTAGTTGAGGACCCCTGAGGGTATGTAGTATTTTAAAAACTAAAACTCTATTTTAGCTATTGATATATGGCTAAATATTATAATTTCTAAAAACTATTATTAGGCCTAATTGAAAAGTGTTCTTTTGTAATATATAACCTGAGGAAAGATACTACAAGATCGTGGTCCTTGGTCATTGCTAAAATTAATCTATCTTAAAAACTATATCGCACTTAGGCCTACCTGTAATTATAGTCTTCTAGAATGAAAATACAACTGTGTCCCATTCAACCTCCCACATTTTAATTAATCATCACTCTCAAAGTATGCGGAATTATGAAATGAGGTTGGTATTAACAGGAAAGAGAAACTCAAAGAATGTTGTTTTTTCTTTGTTGCAGTTAATTGATCTGTCCGCATGTTGACAGTACTGACATATAAACCAAAATGGGCGACTCCTTAGCAACAAGCACGAACTGTTGTTCTGGATGCAGAGACGAAGTCAATTAATTAATAGTGCAAAGAACTGACTGGAGAGAATATGGAGGAAATGCACCTGATGGAAGATACCATTAAGGTCATGGTTTGAGAAGTTTAAGTTTCTCTGGCGACTGGAAGCGTTAAAAAATCAGGAGTTGTTCTTAAACGTGTTTCAGAAGAAAATATTGAAGAAATTAGAGCAGGATTTCAGAAAAGTCCACATCAAATCAATTCGCCAAGCCTCCCGACAGTTAAATTGGGACCTGTTGGACAGAACGTGGCACGAAATCGAATCAGACTTGATATTTTTCGTGCTACTAATGGTGCACATATAGAAGTGTTTTAGTGTGTGGAATGAAAATTTCTTTGAGTTTTTGTTTTTGTTTAATACCGGCCTCATTTCATAATTCTGCATACTTTGTTTAGTTATGATTAATTAAAATGTGTGAGGTTTGAGTGGGCACCCTGTATATTTGAATTTATTTCTCTGTACTTTGTTTATAGTTTTCCATTGTTAATAATAAATTTTTTTTAATGAATTATTAAAAAATTAAAATAAACCATTGAATAATAATCTTCTTTACTCGATACACAATTTTTTTATTACAATTAGGTAGGCCTAAATTTAGATTGTTTTATACTGGAGTAACGACCCCTTATAATTAATCAACTATGAGCTTGCAATTGGCCCTATAGTTAAAAAGAACCATTCTTTTAGATTTTCTTGAGATATTTTACCCATCTAAAATGTATAGATCCTTATCATTATTTCAACTCATTAAAAAATTCTGCGGAAAAATAGCAGAAAATACTATCCTTAATTATGCAAGCGACATCATAGGCCCTATTATATTTTGAATCTTCAAACACAAACCGAAGAGGTTGATCAGAAAAGAAATATTTTGAGTCGCATATTTCATCTAAAAAAAGTAATAATATTGATAAAACTAAATATTTTGTGACAGGTGCGGAGGTGCCAAACCTTTTTAACAAAACAACAACAACAACAACAATAATAATATTAATAATAATAATAATAAAATAATAATAAGAATAATAGCTTTATTTTACCTGGCAGATTAAGGTCTTAAGCCTTGTCTACCACTCAACCAGATTAAAAAGTAACAAAATAGTCTTACTCGAAATTACAATAACATAAACATTACATGTTATTGGAATAAATCAATTATTTTTATAATGTTTTGATTACTCTAGATTTAAACGAATTAAATATAATATGTACAAGAATATATAAAAACGAGAAAAAAATATAAAGGGAGGACATCAACTCAGCAGGGATAGAAAAATAAACTAAATAGATTTAAATAAAATATTCATAGCATTTTACGAATCATCTATATCGACAATTTCTTAACTTTTTATCTATAAGTTTTTTTATGCATGTAATATAATTAACTTTAAATGTGCAGTTTTATTGTATTCTGTGCTATGCCAAATCCCGTCAGGTCAGATAAATAAAAAAATATGGTAATCCAGTTACCGGAAGAAATTTGTATTTAATAAATTGATTTTCCTGCAAGGCCTAAATACTTTACAATATTACAATAGTTGTGACATTCGGGACATGTTGTAGTCATCTTCCTTTTCTTCTAAAGTGTCTTTCAAAATATCTTCATTCCCCTGATGGTGAAATAAGTAGCCTATACTTATCCAGCAA
>JASPKZ010004390.1:0-20140 GCA_030220185.1 Diploptera punctata | reverse complement strand
CCTGGTGTAGAGGTTAAAAGTGCTCGGCTTGTAGGGTCGCACAGCCGTTATATTTGTTTTTTTTTCAACAGGAAGTTGCTACTTATTGTAGCTACCCAAATTCCTCACGATGTTGGGTGGTCACCGGTCCCATACTGATCGAAATTCCATGAGAAAATGTCTCCTTCCATGGATACCCGAACCAGCGCTAGCCCCGTGACTCTGTATCAAGGCATCTTGCCTTAACGGCGCGGGACTTCCCTAGAATATATCCTGATGAAAGTTTTAACTAAATATTGTTTATGTATTATAATTACAGAATTGTTTAACTAACTTTACTTCCCAGTTTGTTTTTGACTTCCAAGTATCCGAGTCTTTCTGTAAGAAGTAACTCCCCCTAACCTCAATTTTATTCTTTTTGTCTAGTGCATCTTATTACTTAAGTAAATTATTAAGTTAGGAAAATGGAAGTATCGTTATTTTTAATGTCCAGTGTCATTATGAAACAAAAGATCACCTCTAATTAGTTTCATGAAAATGGCCCCATTTTGAGAATCATTAGGCGATTCTATGCCAGGAATCCAACTGCATGAATTGAAATAATAAAAGTAGAAAGAAAGAAAAGCGCCAATTTAAAATTGTAGTATGTGAATGATTACCTGAGGAAAATGCACACGTGTTTATTTTTAAAAAATGCGATAAATCCCTTAAGTTGAAGGAACATTTAACTTTATTTAAAAATCTCTGTATATACCATGAAAACTTGCATTAGTAATTTTTCAAACAGAATTGTAAACTTATCCTTATGGGGCACCAGATTATCTGATAAACTGTAGTGTACATTAATGTTACTGTTTTCTCATTTAATTAAATATGTGCTTAAAGTTAAAACCACTGTTCGACGAATGGAAATGCAGTCATACATCTGGTTTGTTTACATTACAATCGGAAGAGGTACAGCTGGTACTGGACTGCTGGCTCGTTCAACCAGATAAACAAATATATAGATTATATTTTTACGTCCTTTTAAAGGGCAAATTGTTAAATTACGTAGATTTGATACTTGAATTATAGGTTACAGTCCGAATGTTCCCATTACATAAAATAATAGACATTATTCTCCCAACAATAACCCACATTTTTAATGCCTCTATAATGACTGGGACTTATCCCAGACTCTGGAAAATGGCTCTAGTTCGTCCTACACCGAAATCAAACACTCCCACAACACTCGATGATTATAGACCAATTAGTATTCTTCCCTGTTTATCTAAAGCACTGGAACACATGATACACTCACAGTTAACAGACTACCTCACCACACACGACTTACTTGATGAACATCAGTCTGGTTTTAGAACAGGACATCACACAAGTACTGCACTACTTGACATTGTAGAGGACATAAGAGACTCAATGGACAAAAGCAAACTCACCGCAATAGTCCTACTCGACTACAGCAAAGCCTTTGACACAGTAGATATAGACTTAATGCTAGCGAGACTAAAGACACTACATCTGTCGGAAAACTGCCTTGATTGGTTTGCATCTTACCTCACTAATCGTCAGCAATCAGTTTCTGTTAATAATCGCATTTCTTCCTGGCGCTTGGTGAGGAAAGGGGTACCTCAAGGCGGCGTCCTCGCTCCTCTTCTCTTCTCGATTTATATTAATGACGTGACCAAGAAACTACAAAACTGCAAGCATCATCTTTACGCCGACGACCTACAGATTTACACACACTTTAGGCCTGACGAAATTAATGAATATATTGACAAAGTAAACACTGACCTCAGGCATATATCTTTATGGTCCAGACAATATGGGCTGAAACTAAATGTAAACAAAACGCAAGCAATAATTATCGGACATCCAAGGCTATTACACCTCATAAACAATGGCAATATGCCGGCTGTCATATTAGATAATGAACAAATTCCTTATACCGACGTCGTTAAAAACTTGGGATTTTACTTAGATTCTAATTTAAAATGGCATGAGCAAGTAAAACAAACATCTAAAAGGATCTTCTCCATAATGCATTCCCTAAAGCGACTTAAACATTTTCTTCCTACAACTCTTAAAAGAATTTTAATCCAAACTTTAGTGATGCCGCATTTTGACTACTGTGACGTTCTACTAACTGACATAAGTGACGGATTGTCGGACAAACTGCAGCGTGTCCATAATATGTGTATCAGATTCATATTTAATGTTCGAAAATACGATCACATTTCTCCATTATTCCACGAATTGTCATGGCTACATCTAAAAGAGAGAAGAAAATCGCACTGTCTAATTCTCCTATTTAAGATCCTACATACCTCGATTCCCAATTATTTATCATCCCGTTTCCAGTATCTATCCTCAAACCATAACTTAAACACAAGATCACAACATAGTCTCTTACTTAATATACCGCAACATAGGACTTCACATCACTCCATGTCATATACCATCTCCACTTCTCGCAACTGGAATTCCCTACCACAAGAAATAAGGGGCTGCCGGACATTGGCATCTTTTAAAAGAAATCTAAATTTATATTTGCTCTAAACTCGACTTCATTATTATCCAGTGTAGATATATATATATATATATTAATTGGTGTTTCCCGTATAATGTATCATATTTATATTATTATTATTATTAGTATTATTATCGTATCATTATTGTTATCACCCTATAAAATGTTGTTTGTACATGACATTTACATTGCTACATTTATTGTATCTTAACTGTTTATAATTAGTATAGTGTATATCTATATTTGTCGAATATTATTTGTATTTGTGCTGGTTGAGTGGAAGAGAGGGCCTTATGGCCTTAACTCTGCCAGAATGAATAAAGTATTATTATTATTATTATTATTATTATTATTATTATTATTATTATTATTATTATTATTATTATTATTATTATTATTATTACTATTATTATTATTATAACGTATCAATTGGCATAATGATTAACTTGTGTTTGGAACAACTGCGCTTGGAAATTGCATTTGCTTAGTTTACCTTAGGTTATATTTGTATTTAAAATAGGCCCATATTTAGCGTAATAATTTTAGCTTCACGCTTGTTGTGTATTATAGAGAAATATTTTATTATAATTTTTATTGAGAATATTCTTGACTCTCGCCCCTTATAGACCCCACTAGTGTCCATTATCAGATGCTTCAACACAAGTAAACAGCCCCGCCGAGTGGTTTAAGGTAAGATGCCCTGGTGAATAGCCAGGGGACTAGCGCTGGTTCGAGTCCCCGATGGGTAAGAAATTTTGTCATGGAATTTCGTCCAGTATGGGGCCGTGCACTCAGCATCGTGAGACATTAAGTAACATCTGTAGGTTGAGAAATCCAGTCATAACGGCTGTGGGACCCGACATGCTGACCACATGTGACCCATACACTGGCTGCATGTTCGCCTACTTCTGCGATTTACATGTTTGGATGTGAGGCCGTCAGCTGACTAGTACGCCAAGGGCCTTCAAGGCCTATCGCACCATGGAAAAAGAAGAAAACAAGTACTGAATGCGTATAACGAATTCCAAAAAGAAAGGTGATGTTTTCTATTGAGAATAGTAATACTTGGTTATCCATTACTGTTGTTCACTCATATAACCAGCACAACAACTAGTATTATAGCCTCACTATGATGCTTAACAATCGGCTCCCCGCAGCTGTTGTATGTTATTAAAACACAAAGATCCCGAGTACTGCTACTACGACGATGTTGCCACATTGCTTTTCTTCCCTCCGTTTCAATTAAAACATGGAACGTGCAGCAGTTGATCCAGTTATACAATTGTATACCGTAATTAATTGTTATAATTATCGGCGATTTATTGTGATATGTAGCTCCAATAATACAACATATCTACATATTATATTTGTTTAATAAGTGATTTCAACATGTGGCGGCCATGCGAAAATATTTCAGATCGAATGGATAACAGGAAGAACCTCTTAATAGTTCAAGGAACAATAAATTACATTGACAGACTCTTAGTAAGCAGTGTCAACAGCTGGTTTGTAATTAATGTTTATGATTATATTAAAGAAAACAATGCCGGAAGAGGGTCTCTTAGATAAACTTTGCTATTCTTCCCTCGGTTTCAATTAAAACTCGGAACGATGTGGGGGCATTCTATCCAATTATAAAATTGTATACCGTAATTAATAGTTATAATTTATCAGTGATTTATTGTGATATGTAGCTTGAATAATAATACAATACCTACATATTATACACTGCTCAAAACAATTAGAGGAACATTACGAAATATGCAAATATTTTTTCGTTGGATAAAGGTACAAACATGAAATTAATAAAGTACATTATTTGTGGTTATTTATTTATTTATTGCTCATGTCTGTAAAAACAAATGAATAACGCTGACAATTAACTTCTTAAATAATTCCCCTATGTAAGCAATTGAATCTTGTGCTTATTTTTCAAAGTTAAACACTCGTTATATAGAGTTAGTATCGTGTATGGCCTCCACGACATTCGATGACACTTTGGCACCTTCGAGGCATGCCCCCAATAAGATTCTGGATTTCAGAGCATCTCCAAGTTGCTGCAGAGTTTGTGGAGCTTGATGTCGGTTCCTGACCTTCCTGTCGAGAATATCCCAAAAGTGTTCAATAGGGTTGAGGTCTGGGCTGACCGCTGGCCATTCCATTACCTCAATTTCATTCCTCCTCAGGAAATCCCTGGTGACAGCCTCAGAATGTGCCCTGGCATTATCCTGCATAAACCCAAATCCAGGGCCTACTCCAATGGCAGCAGGTACTATATGCTCTTCCAGAACGTGCTCGATATACCGGACAGCATTCAGTCGCTGGGGAACAAGTACAAGGTCCGTACGATTGTTGTACATAACTCCGGCCCCACCATTATGGAACCTCCTCCGAATCTATCAATTTCCTGTACAGCCTCTGCAGAAAATCTTTCTCCTGGCCGTCCCCACACCCTCAATCGACCATCATAACATCTAAGACGATACCTGGATTCGTCCGAGAAGAGCACAGACTCCCACTGGTTCAGGTTCCAATCACCATGGTTTTCAGCATACGTACGTCTTGCTGCCTTATGCCCATTTGTTAAGCGCGGTTTTTTAACTGGCCTTTTCGGACGAATATTCTCTTTCCTTAATCTGTTCCTTATGGTTTGGTCTGAAACCCGGATTCCGGAAGCCATATCAAGGTCATTCTGCAGGTCTTTTGCAGTTTTTGTACGCTGTCGAAGAGTAGAAAGAACAACGTATCTGTCATCCTGGGGGCTTGTTTTAAATTTACGGCCCTGGCCACGTCTTCTACAATACTGACCTGTCTCTGTGCCTGTTGCGTAACCTGGACACCACGGAAGGAGAAACCCCAAGCTCTCTAGCCACTTGTCGCAGAGATTGACCTTGTCGTAAAAGATGTAGAGTATGATACACTTCAAACTCATTTAAATGCCTCATTTTGTCAGAGACTTCAATAAACAAGGCAATAGTCAACATTCGTCACTATAGCAACATCAGGAAGCTTACCAATTAGAAGTGGCCAGTGCCTTCCAAAATAAAAAAAAATCTCTATATTTGTTATTTGAGGTAATTTCTCTATATTTAGGCCATGGATCTTTAAAATTTGTATCCAATGATAAAATTAATAATTCAATTTACATATTGTCCAACTTTCAGCAGCACAGCTTTAAAAAACAATTACTTATTCAATTTATTACAAGTGTTCCTCTAATTGTTTTGAGCAGTGCATTAGTTTAATATGTAAGTGATTTCAACATGTGGCGGCCATGCGAAAATATTTCAAACCGAACAGTTAATAATAATGATGATAATAATAATAATAATAATAATAATAATAATAATAATATTAATAATAGTATTTTAAAATCTCAACTAAGGCCAACTCACTGGCTCTGGCGAATCCGTAGGTTCATGGCCGCACGGACATAAGCTCTCCATACATCCCTATCCTGAGCTAATGTTTTCCAATCATCCCCTGTGTAATCTACTTCTCTCAAATCATGGATAATGTTATTCTCCCACCTCATTCTTGGTCTACAACTGGGCGTTTTCCCTCTGATTTTCCTACCAGAAGTTTCCATGCACCTCTTTCATCCACATATGTGCAACATGTCCTGCCCATCGCAGCCTACGAGACTTAATTGTTCTTATTATATCTGGCTTCTTATACATATCATGTAGCTATCTAGTACGTAGTTTTCTCCATTCACCTGTCTGTTCATCTCTTTTTTATCCAAAAATGTTCCAAAGAACTTTATTCTGAAATACTCGTAATCTTCTTTCCCCCCTTAAAGTAAGAGTCCATGTTTCACATCCATGTAATATAACTGGTATATATTTTCAGTTTAACATTTTTTGAAAGGAGCTGGGAAGACATGAGTCCCTGTATAATAGCATGTATTTCCAGAATTGAGCCTATGTTTAATTACTTTGTGCATCTCATTCCTATTTGTAATTATATTTCCTAGATAGTTGAAATCAGCCACTTTTTTCAAAATGTCCTTCATTTGTTTTTATTATTGATTTAACATTTCTCACTGAAAGATAAATTAAATTTGAAGAGAAACATTTTCGCCTAGACCGAGACTCGAACCCGGGACCCTTGGCTTTCCGGGCCAAGTGCTCTACCAACTGAGCTACCGAGGTGAGTTACGATCTAGACGCAAATTTTTCTCTTATATACGTTGTAATTCCCTTTTATAAGATTCATGATGTGTTCCGTTGAGGTTTATTCAAAATTAATATAAAATTATAGAATATTCACCTGAAAGGTCCGTCTCCTCAACTTAATTATCATTTAACTGTAGCGCTTTCGGGACTTGCCCATCATCGGCAGGATTCAAAACTGGTGTTTCACTGAAGATCTGGTAGAGGGGGTTACATGTATTGGGTTCGTTTTCGTTTATCAGGCTGTCGTTGTGAGCTGCTTTCATGATTTCCATCTCTTCGAGAAGAAAACGAACCCAATACATGTAACCCCCTCTTACAGATCTTCAGTGAAACACCACTTTTGAATCCTGCCGATGATGGGACAAGTCCCGAAAGCGCTACAGTTAATGATAATTAAGTTGAGGAGACGGACCTTTCAGGTGAATATATCTATAATTTTATATTAATTTTGTAATTCCCTATCGCCAAATGCCTTTGAAACCATTGCTTCTATCTTTGCAAATGGCGGCTTCTTAGTTAAGAAGACATTTATTGGGAATTTAACATTACTTTATAAAGCTAGTAAGGCTTCAAATCATGTTTTTATTATTGATTTAACATTTCTCACTGAAAGATAAATTAAATTTGAAGAGCCAAGGGTCCCGGGTTCGAGTCTCGGTCTAGGCGAAAATTTTTCTCTTCAAATTTAATTCCTTCATTTGTCATTAGATATCCATTTCCATTAGGCCTATATAATGCATTTCTATGTGTGAATATATATTTAGTTTTATTCATGTTTACTTCCAGTCCCAATTTCTTAGTATTCAATAGAGTGCGTGTGTTGGCCCTTAGTATCTCCTCGTTATCGCTCAATAATAATACTATATCAATAGTATAAAATAAATACATATATAGGCTAATTTTAAAAGTTAAACAATACCAAATCCATCCATCCATAGTAATTCTGCCCGAAGGCAGGTCCTTCACTGCAATCATAGCATTTTCATGCCATGCTTGCAAATTTACTAGGGAATTGTAGGCGTGGTAGCTTCCCGTTGCTTTCCACACCGGTGAAGGATGATGATGATGATAATCATAAGGATGATGATGATGGCCATATGATTTTGGGGACCGTTTGGGCCTTAAAGTTTTCCTGACATTTGTCTTACAGGTGAGGAAAAACCCCGATAAAAACTGCCCCGACAGGGTTCGAACCCGGGCCCGCTGCGTGATAAGGCAGCACGCTACCTCGTTGACCACAGCGGTGGACTAATACCAAATAATAACATAACATTAAATAATAACATAAATAATCAATGTCTTCTGTCCTTATGTAATAAACGCTCTTAGCGCTGTGAGAAACGTGACAACACCGCATGTCAAGTATTGCCGCGCGGCACTCGCTTTTATATAAACTGTTAACCATCAGAGTGAGGCGATAATACCAGAGTCAGCATGTTTATGTAATACAAGATAAGATCGCCACACGTGTTCTAACTTCTCATTATACTACCCGAGTTAAGCCACACGCCGCTTTACACGTTGTTAGTTTTAAATTGTATTCATCAAAATGCAGGGTATTATTTGTGTTGGATTGTGACTGGTGATGGGGTGATAGTATTCTAAATTACCACCCAGCATCGTGAGACATTTGGGTAGCTACAACAAGTAGCGGCTCCACGTTGAGAAAACCAGCTATAACGGCTGATGGACCAGATATGCTGACCACATGTCACTTCTACACTGACAGAATGATTAACACATGTAGAATAGAATACAACAGAATAGATTTATTTAGCCTGGTGGAGTTAAGGCCATTTGGCCTTCTCTTCCACTCACCAAAACAAATATATGTTACATATGAATACAAAAAAAATTACAATAACAGTCATATTAAACAGGACAAACATATGTTACATATGAATACAAAAAAATTACAATAATAGTCATATTAAACAGGACAAAGATATGTTACATATGAATACAGAAAAAATTACAATAATAGACATAGAACAATTAATTATCTGTCATATTGAATAATAATGAAAATAATGTCTAATAATACAATGAAACTAAATACAATTAAAATTAAATTAATGATAAAATGAATAAAAAAAAAGGAATAACAGCTCGAATCTACTATACATAAAAAGAAAAGAAAAAAAAATACAAAGAAAGTAATAAACTACAATGAATTAATCTACGCTTTTTATACAAGGAATTAGGTAAATATATTAACAAATCCTAAGTCTATTTTTATTAAATAATGCAAAAACGCATTATTAATTCTTAAAAAGTAATATTAGTGAGTTGTTTCTGTTAGTAATTTTATTTTCAATTTGTTTCTGAAAGATGGTAAAGTTTGGCAGTCTCTGACACAGGGTGGAAGTGAATTCCATGTTCTAGCAAGATAAACTGTAATAGATTTCGAATAATAGCTAGTGTGATGAGGAGGGATATAAAGGGCACTGTGCTCAAGGGATCGGGTATCTAAGTTATGTGTATCAGAGAGTTTAGTGAAGCGGTGTGATAAATAATAAGGTAATGATGTGTGTAATATGTTACAGAGAAGGCATAGGGAATGGATGGTTCTACGAACTTGAAGACGAAGCCATGACAATTTTTCCAGGGATGGTGTAACGTGATCAAATCTACGTATACCACAAATAAAACGTATGCAAGAATTGTGTACACGTTGAAGTCTTTGGGTAAGAACAGTATTTGGGTCAGTAAAAAGAGTATCACAATAATCAAAATGGGGCATTGCAAGTGTTTCTACTAACATTTTTCTTAGAGAAAACGGCAAACAATTTCTTATACGATTTAATGAGTGTATTATTGAGAAGATAGTTTTGCAAATGTTATTTATTTGTTTATTCCAAATTAAATGTTTATCCATAAACACTCCTAGATTTTTTACTATCTAACTATAAGGGATCTGAACCCCATTATGTGACACATGTAATACTGCATTTGTGTTAATTGAAGATAGTAGTCTCTGATGGCCCATAATGATTGCTTGTGTCTTTCTAGGATTTAATTGAAGTCCATATTTCTCTGTCCACGCCGTTAGCGAGTCAAGGTCCTCATTAATTTTGGTTAGCGCGTCATTTAAAGAATATTTGTCTGAGTGAAGGTAGATCTGCATGTCGTCCGCAAATAAATGATGTTTGCAATGTTTTAGGGAGTCAGATATGTCGTTTATATAGATTGAAAAAAGCAATGGGCCGAACACCGAGCCCTGTGGAACTCCAGCTTTACGGGAGGTCCAAGAAGAGCGTAATGTAGAATTTCCTACAACATATTGCTGGCACTCACGAAGGTAGGAGTTGAATCATTGCGTGACACTGTCAGAAAGTGAGAGGTTTTTTAGTTTAAGCAACAATAAGTGCAAGTCTACCATGTCAAATGCTTTACTAAAGTCAAGTAGTGTAAGAATAGTAAGTTTTCGATTATCAGATGCTTCGCGTATGTCTTCACATATATTTAGTAGAGCAGTATTTGTATTATGCCCTGTCCTGAAGCCTGATTGGTATCGATCTAAAAGGTCGTGTTCAGTTAGGTAGTCAGTCCGTTGTTTATGGACTAATCGTTCCAAAGCTTTTGAAAGGGTAGGTAAAATACTAATGGGTCGAAAATCGTTAGGAGTTAAGGGAGTTTTTACTTTCGGGAGTGGGCGTACAATTGCTTGCTTCCATAATGTGGGATATATAGAGGTTTGTAGTGAGGAGTTGAAAACATGAGTTATGGTATGTAGTATAACGTCGATTATTTTGTTAAGTAGAGTGATATTTATACGGTCAGTACCTTCTGCTTTTGTTTTTATTCGTTTGAGCGCTTTCTTTATGTCATTTTCTGTAAGATATGAAAAATGGAAATGTTCTCTGTCTGGTGGATTTGTCAATAGTAGTTCACTTATTGTATGTGTTTTGCCTTTAGGAGTAAAGATTGTGCTTGTAAAATGGTTATTAAGTGTGTTCAGAGAAACAGGTAGTTTTTCTACCTGTGTGTCTTTCCTTCCTACACCCATTTTATTTCAGATTTTTCTAAATGTCTGGGTTATTGTTATTAGGTTCAGTAAGGCTGTATAGATGTCTAAGTTTGGCGTTTCTGATACTTTGTGTAGTCTTGTTACGTAACCGTTTATAGTGATTGAGATTTATGTCAGTTTTGTCGAGTCTATATTTCCGATATGCTGCGTCTCTTTCAGTCATCAAGTCACGAATGTTAGCAGACATCCAGGGAGCAGAGTGTCGTTTCACTAGTTTAGTTTTCAGTGGGGCGTGTCTGTCATATAGTTGTAATATAAGGTTATTTAATGCTTCAACTTTTTCGTCAACAGAATGCAAACGTCCATTTAGTATGTCAGGGTAATTTTATAGCGTCATCAAGTAGAGCTGCATTGTTTATATATTTTAGGTCTCTATACGTGATAGTCTTACGAGCTAGTTTAGGGCACTGCAGTGAATATGCTAAGAATATAATATCATGTGCTGATATTCCGGGAGCTGACAGTTGCCCGTGGGTTAGTTCTCTGTCTGGATTATTAGTAGCAATTAAGTCAAGTAAAGTCTCAGAGTGATTGGTGTGATGTGTAGGCTGTAAGGGAAGGATAGTCATATCACAAGCTTGGAACGCGGACATAAGCTGTTGTGTATGTCTGTTGTCAGTGTCTAGTATATTTATATTAAAGTCACCCAGGACGATAACGTGTTCATATTGTGTACGTGCGTTTTGTAGAGCGGATTCTATTTCTGCTATTTTTTTCATTTTAGGGGGTTGGTACACTACACAAAGAAGGCATTTTTTGAAGCTTGCGTATATTTCTATAAACATAATTTCTGGAGATGTCTCGTTATTAGAAAAGTATACAGACTTAGGGCAAAGGTGTGTCCTAACGAAGACACCAACACCGCCCCCTCGACTATGTACACCATCATGTCTAAGAAAAGTATAACCATCCATGTCAATTAAACTAGAATTAATGGAGGGAGTGAGCCATTTTCTGATACGAGAATGGCATGAGTATTGGAAGAAGAAAAAATCATTCTAATTTCGTCTGTATGTGCAGTTAAACTTTGTGCGTTCAAGTGCACCACATGTAGGGAAGACGGGAAGGGGGAGAATGCTGTTTCTAGAACCTGTCTTGCATTATTGTTGTTTGGTACAGCCTTTGAAAAAAATGATGGCGCAACTCTTGATGGTGGAACGTTAAAAGTTTTGAAGAGCGACTCACACGAGTAAGTTGTTACACGTGCTGTCTCCCTTTGAGGTCAAATCCGGCGGCATAAGGGAGCAATCATAGATTTATACCAATCGTTATTGAAACAACTTCAACAAATAAATCTATTAATTGAAGTTCTATGTTAAGAGAGTTATCAGATGACTGAAAACAAGTAATGGTCTCTTAAACCAATCAATAGCATATTAGCGCTTACTTCTGATGCAGTATTTGTATCGTTCGCTTCAGTAGAGCAGTCGGTAATATGCTTTCTTGCGACGACGCAGGCCCTGGTTCGATCCTGGCCAGGATTTTTTTTATAACGTCGTTATTTTTTTATAATACCTACACGTTACAAGGCTACGTTATATACATTTGTATATATAGGGAAATTCATTAATTAATAAGAACAGCTCATATATATATATATATATATATATATATTATATATATATATATACACGAGTATATATAAATAATGATTGTAAAATCTCGTTCCTTTGTTTAAAAACATAAGGCATAGCTAGATTGTTTATTTCCACTATTAATGTAAAATGCGTCTGATTAATTTAAATTAAGACAAGTTAATATATATTTTCAATATACAAGTATGTCCTGGAGTATTGCATCGCTTGATACAGACAGTTTCTAGCAGGGAATGGTTTGTGGTCTAGTGCAGGGAGCTTATATTTCCCATGCAAGAGGTCGCGTGTTCGATCCCGCTGTCATGATTTTCTCTCTCTCTCTCTCCCTTATCTCAATTAATTGTCTTTGTTTTGTTTTATTGTTTTTGCTTTGTTTTATTTACAGCATTATCCGCACTACTTATACACGCGAAATTATTTTCCATTTGCACGACACACAACCAAATAGAACGGATTTTAGTTTCTCAAATAGTTGTATACTTGCGAACCAAACAACTGACATCTGGTCATGCGCAGTGACTTCGTTCTCGGACTTGGAAAATTAACTGTGCGGCAACAATTATTTCAAAGGCTGTACATGTATTACTTTCCTATATTTTAAATGAGAGCTTTGGCGCTGGATTTTAGTGCCTTGCAGTTAAAAGGCACTTATTTTTTTTACATGGACTTTGTACATCACATGCTTCTGTGGAAGAAGTGTAACTCTTGCACCATGGAGATACTCCATAAACACCGCCTTACAGCTAAAAACGGCAAAACTAACTGTTTACAAACATGTTTATTGATAACACTAAATGTCGTCACTATCTAGCTACTGAAATAAAGCGGTTGACAAACCGAGGAGGAAATTATACTTAACTGCTTTCTTTTAGTATATTTATATATAGACATCCGAGCTAAGTTCACAAACTTGCATAAGGTATTATTCCGCGGACTCCGTCTATTGGGGAACTGAGGCATTACTTTTACCCGCCATATGACTGAATTGTCTGTGGAAGTGTCCATGATAGAAATGTTTACATAGACAACATGATATTTTACGGGAAATAACACTGAATGCAAGGTAAGATGGCGCCAGTAATTAGTAACTTCCATCTCTTCATGACCAAGTATTATATATGGATCTGCCTAACCAGACGTTTTGCATAAATTCGATAGATATCGTTTTATTTAGAATTTCATTTCATGAGGTCTACGAGCAGAATTTATGATCCATGCTGACTCGCCTGTTGTAGCTAATGTAGGATTTTTTTACGGTAGTAAACTGTTTGAAAACATTCAAAATAATTTGTTTCTCTCCGCTCTCAAAGGTTTTCCATTTTGATGCTTCAAACATTTGTAGGAAAAGCAGCCAATGAAATAATTGAAATTCTGAAGTTTCTACATTAGGCATGCATAAGAATGTTGATAGTGAATCGTCCGTTCGGTGGGATCATGAATCCAGGCAAACCCCTTTGTTCTTTTTACAGGAGTAGGCTATGTGCCAGTACCGGCCGGGTTTCGCCTTCTCTCTTCTCTTCATCATTCTTCCTCGTACAACTCACTTTATACTACTCACAAACACATAAACATACACTCATCCTACACACTGTACAAGGATACCTCTATGTAAAATGGTCTACCGAAGTGGTGTGTAAATTGAAAGTATATCACATTAACGCCAGAGCGGAACCCGACGGACGATAAGAGCAGTGGCCGGCATTATGACACACAATCTGTTCAGATTTTCAGAACACTTACTGTTTCCCATGTGAGGCAACATTAAACTCCACGGCGCGAAAAAGGTCTAGAAGGCATTAGGCCTACCAGCCGGCCTGCTGACGATCCAGTCGTTACCAACCTGAGCCGCTACTTATTGTAGGCATCCAAATCCGTTACTATTTGGATGGGCGCCGGTCCCATAGTTAATGAGAGCAAGGCATCATGCCTGATACTGCTCGGCTACGAAGCGGAAATCTTGAAATAACACTTATATAATACAGGACGAAAATCCAAACTCTACTGAAAAAACTTTCACAAGATATGTGTTTCTGGGATAGAAGCAGGGCTGATAACTTATTTTTGTGTCGATTGTCCTGAAAGACGAGAGCCTATTCCTCCTTCTATCTACCCAAGCACCTGCTAAGCCAAGATTGTAGCACCAGATAATACATATTGAACTCTTTGTACGTGGAGCCAACACAAGAGAAATTATTACGAGTTTTATTTCTCATTACACTGTGTTGAAATGATGACTTTTAGCGCATATAAACATTTGTTTTGCTCGTAATATACTTCATTTTGACTTTTTCATAAGTAATGCCACGAGTGATTTCCAATGTATCTAGAGAATTTGGAAATCAAGAGTAGCATTTGTTAGGAATATTCTAACCAACAAAATTAAGCTCTTTACTAAAAAGTAATTATTTGAATATAGTTACCGGTGTTTTAAAATATTTATATAGTTAATGTAAAAGGCGATGTTTAAAAACAAATTAGAAATGTGAGGTTATGTATATTCACTGCAACTCGATCTTATTATTTATTGCTAAATAGGATCGCAATATTGTAAGATTGCACTCTAGTGGAGAAGTAATGAAACACATCAAACTATTATAATCAACATTTTAGGTTAATCATTTATATTTTGATAATCAATTGAGTTGGTGTTTACTTGATGAAAATCCATATTTATTAATTAAATAAAAATAAAACCTAGTTTTATTAGATTTTCATATTTATTATATAATTCAGTGACAGCTGTTTCGGTACACTGTACCTTCTTCAGACATGTTAACAAAATGTGAATTGTGTTCCAACTGATCTAAACAACAATACAACAATATTTATTTAATTTTTTTAATTTAACAAAGGGAATTCATTCAAATCAAGTTCAGAATTTAACAGTTTGTTACTACTTTTAAATTTATTAATTTCTACACCCTCCAAAAGATCTAACTTCTTACCCTTCCCACAAACATGTAACATTTCAAAATTTTGATCGAAACAATGATTAAATTGAAATAGGTGGTTAGCATATTTTGAATATTCTAAATTTCTGTTATATGCTCTCCTGTGTTCTTTATCCGAGAGATAAAAGGTCTACCAGTTTGTCATATATAGACATTGTCACATGTGCCACACTTCAATTTATATACACCTCATCATTTTATTTTTTTGTTTTGGTTTTATTGTTTTTTATATTTGTAACGTTTTATGTAGTTCTAAATGTCACTATTAATGTTCAACTTTTTAAAAGTGTTTAGATATTTTATTTGAAAGTGGGCCTATGTATGACATTACGACATATTTCTTTATGTTTTCTTTGGGTAAAGGAAAAAACTTTGTTAATTGCTTTTTTGTAATGAACTTTCTTAATTAAATATTCTATAATTTTAGGCTCCGTAGTTATTATTAATAGCTAATTGTTTAATAATATTCAATTCATTATTATATTCCAAGGGTGAAAGAGGGATATTTAAAAGTCGTATGAATGTAAACTATTAAAGGCTGCCATCTTATGAGTATATGGGTGAAGAGAAGAACTATGGATAGTGGTATCAGTATGAGATGGTTTGTGAAAGATACCAAAACTCAAACTTATTATCAATGTGTTTTATTGATAAATCCATGAAATTTATACTATTATTTGTTTAATCAATTGAGTTGGTGTTTTACGTGATGAAAATCCATATTTATTAATTAAATAAAAATAAAACTACGTTTATTTTTATTTAATTAATATTATTTGTTTCTAATTCAATTGTGAAATTAATACTTGTGTGAATGTTATTAATAAAATTTAAAAGGCTTCACAGGAACCTAAAAGACAATTGAAATCCTTTTTAAATTTATTAATAACATTCCCAGAATTATTAATTTCACAATGGAATTAGAAACAAATAATTGTATAAACTTCTGGATGTTATCAATAAAACCACATTGATAATAAGTTTGAGTTTGGTATCTTCCACAAACCCATCTCATACATGATACCACTATCCATAGTTTTTCTCTTCACCCATATACTCATAAGATGGCAGCCTTTAATAGTTACATTCATTGACACTTTTAAAATATCCCTCTTTCACCCTTGGAATATAATAATGAATTGAATATTATTAAACAATTAGCTTTTATAATAATAACTACGAGCCTAAAATTATAGAATATTTAATTAAGAAAGTTCATTACAAAAAAGCAATTAACAAAGTTTTTCCTTTACCCAAAGAAAACACAAAGAAATATGTCGTAATGTCATACATAGGCCCACTTTCAAATAAAATATCTAAACACTTTAAAAAGTTGAACATTAATATGACATTTAGAACTAATAAAACTTTACAAAATATAATAAAAAACAATAAAACCAAAATAAAAATTATGAGGTGTATATAAATTGAAGTGTGGCACATGTGACAATGTCTATATAGGACAAACTGGTAGACCTTTTATCTCTCGGATAAAGAACACATGAGAGCATATAACAGAAATTTAGAATATTCAAAATATGCTAACCACCTATTTCAATTTAATCATTGTTTCGATCAAAATTTTGAAATGTTACATGTTTGTGAGAAGGGTAAGAAGTTAGATCTTTTGGAGGCGTTGTGAAAAATATTATAAATTTAAAAAGTAGTAACAAACTGTTAAATTCTCAACTTGATTTGAATGAATCATCTTTGTTACACTTGAAAATTTAAATAAATATTGTTGTATTGTTATGTAGATCAGTTGGAACACAATTCATATTTTGTTAACATGTCTGAAGAAGGTACAGTGTACCGATACAGCTGTCACTGAATTATATAATAAATATGAAAATCAAATAAAACTACGTTTTATTTATATTTAATTAATTTATATTTTGAATAAACAACTTAGTAAAATCACTATCTATTCATTATTTGCTATATTCAATGTATTTGTTACAGAAAAATAATGGTCTAACCTGTTCTGAATATTAAAAAAGGAGGAGCCTTCTTTATCACAAAAGCAGGAGCTGATAAAGAGATATCGATAAAGAGCGAGGTGAAACACGACTGGCTTTGCTGTAAAACAGTCTGCAGCCGACTGTTGAGGAGTTCACAGAGAGCACGCAGTATCTCCTGAAGATGTCTACCGCAGCAGTAGACGAAACGTCGAGTAGAAGAACGACTGGACCACGGCCTATATGCCCGGAAGACGAACCTAATAGGGATCAAAACAGAATTCATTGATACCATTTGAAGCATGAGTGAAATAGTCACAATAAATATTTATTTGGTTACATTTCTTACATTTACCAATCTTTTTATTACTGAAAATTAATGTTTATTATTTTACTCATTGTTAGCATTTTGTTACGTTAAAAAATATGAAATGCGCACAACGTGCAAAGAAGTTTATCTCTAGTTTATTACGTTAGCGTTATATCATCTTGTACGACTGCTAACTCTGCTAATCGCAATCACGGATTACTTGATTAAACCCAGTAAATCGAGCATCTACGTGGATCAAGAATGCCGTGGTGACATCTGACTTTCGCTTTAATATGAAGCGGTAATGAACATGTTCTCTTACAACTCGGCCGTGATGTGTTTATTTACATAACATGATTTTAAAAAGCGTTTGTGCGCGTGTTTATATGGTTTAGCTACTTTGTATGTAATCTACACTCGGGGCGATGTTTTAGCAATGGGTGAGTGGAAAATATTTCATTTCTGTTAACTTTTTTAAGTTCAAAATAAGTGATGCGGTTTATACAGAGTCTCGGTGCGACGCAAACATCTCGCACGTGGGAGTCGTTTTTAAACGACTATTTAACTCATGTCCACCGCTGTGGTCTCGAGGTAGCGTGCTGCCTTCTCACGCAGCGGGCCCGGGTTCGTTTCCCGGTCGGGGCAGTTTTTCTGGATGGGGTTATTATCGGGGTTTTTCCTCACCTGTAAGACAATTGTCAGGAAAACTTTAAGTCCCGAACGGTCCCCGAAATCATATGGCCATCATCATCATCCTTATCATCATCATCCTTCACCGGTGTGGCAAGCAACGGGATGCTTCCACACCTACAATTCCTAGTAAAACTGCAAGCATAGCGTGAACAGCTATGTGCATTGCAGTGAAGGACCTGCCCTCGGGAGAAATACTATGGAGGATGGGATTACCTCATGCACCAAATGGTAGTCAATGATCAATCACGTTTCAATGAATTTTGTTTTATAACCAATGACAGTTCTGTTTGTTCACCTCAATCTTTATCAATTTATCTTTATCACCTCCTACTTTTGTGATAAAGAAAGCTGCTCCTTTCTAATAATCAGATCAGATCAGAGAATTATTTTGCAGTGACTAACTCTCCAACAAATATATTGAATATAGCAAATAATGAACAGATTCCTTGATTTTAAAGAGATGTTTAGTAAAAAAATAAATTAATAACCCATAATGTTGGTTATAACTAGACCTCGGATTTCAGGCTAAAAGCCTATTTTTTCTATAGGGGTAAATTTGTAACTAATTAAATATCTTTATATTTTATATCAAATTAGAGCATTTGATAGGCATTTTTTGTGACCTAAAATGCCTATTTTGCCCACTGTGACCTATTTTAAGTTTTTAGAGCCTAAAATGCCTATTTCTACGTATTTAGTCATTTTTTTTTAATATTTCCGTACATCAATGAAAATAGAAAAATTCTGTACTGGGATGAATTTAGTTTCAAAGACCTTTCAACATTTCGGCTTGTAGCAAAAACATTTATTGTATATTTCAAATTTTATATATATATATATATAATTATATATCATCATATCATCATCATCATAGTACATTCACGAATTTAGGCATTGTTGACCTGTTTCGGCCTCAAGAGAAACACCATCCAGAAGTCTTTTGAGTGGACGTCCTGGTCTTCTTCTTTCTGCAGGTTGATATCTTAACATTAGTTTGGGTATTCTGTGATCTTCCATTCGATGAACATGTTGTATCCATCTTGACTTATAATCAGAAATTTTGTTTTCTAAAGATTCCATGTGTTAATTCTTCTAAGATGTCTTCATTTTTTTTTGTGATTTTCTAGATGGTGTATCCTGCAGTCCTCCGAAGATATCTCATTTCAGCAGATCTAAGTCTCTGTATATCCTTCTGTTTCAAATATATATTATTATATATATATATAATTTTAAATGCTAAATTTCTTATTATATTATATTATATTTAATTTAGTTAAAATTTATGTTTGTAGATTTAAATAATAATATTTTGATAAAAGCAACAATGGGTAATAGAGTAGGTTGCAGCATCTGTTAGTATAAACAGGAAGTAGACAGATTTGAATGTTATAGCTGCTCATTGTTGTCAACAAGGAAAGTGTTCAACTGATTTTGTATGTTATGTTAGGAGGAGTCTCTGGAGCAGGTGGGTTGCAGGGAGCATGTTGCTCCTATGTTAACAGAATAAAATTTGAGTTTCTATTTATAAAATTATCCCAAGTGTTGCAATTAATACACCAAGACAGCCGTGTGAGGATATCCCTGAGGTGCAGTTTTTAGAGTCATATTTACATATTAATTCAGTGTAATGCCGAAATACAAAGGCAACAAAAGTGTGCTAATTGAACAATGGATTAAAGGATGTTCCAGGATTGACATATGATGGGACACTTATATTTCTGCCGTTATTGCTGCAAGAGGTAAGTAAATATTAAAATAAAGAGGAACCTATGAACTTGCGATATTGTAACAACGTAGATTACAGATTATAATATTTAAATATGTTTCCGTTGTTCAGGTTTCACAAATGAGAAAAAATTCATATAATCAGCATGTTAAGTGGAGTTGCTATATAAAGCGAAGGGGCCCGCCCAGAACAA